>LR749506.1:4572153-4613276 GCA_902729485.2 Mus minutoides | reverse complement strand
ATGGCTGGGTCAGGCCCAGCCTCCGGTCGGGCGGAATTCTCAGATCCTGCCCTTGCAGGCAACTGCTGGCCCACTGCTCCCCAAACCTCTGCTGAAGTCCACTCACGCGTAACCCCGATGAGATCTTAAAGTCCTGGGGTATGCGAAGCCCAGGGCAGGCCCTAGGTGCGACCGCTGGGTTCAGAGGAGAGATGGCCCAAAGTTATTCTTAATTGCAAGTTTTGAAAAACACTTTCAGGCAGAATGAAAGAGCCATGTATACAGAAGTACACAGAATTTCAGAAGGAAGGTAAGCCAGAAAAGGAATTCAATAAAGTACTTGATCTTACCAGCAACAAGAGACTCACCCAATAGGATGATCACTGCAGCACTTCTGACTACTCCAGATTACAACCTCAGATAGCAAAGGTCTCTAGAAAATGGGAGAGCAGAGAAGGAAGAAGGAGAAGCAGATGGAGTTGTGAAGGCCATGCACACTGTCAACCTTATTCACAAAGGCTCAATTTCTTTAGCATCACAAAAGGGGATAAGGAATCAAGCCATTCTCTCTGCTCCATATCAGATAGGATTTTCAGCTTCCAGCAACTCTGGTCAATTTAAGTAGAAAATTACTCATTAGAAAGATGTTGGGGAGTTGCCAAATGATCAAGCAAACAGACTCAGTTATGACTTCATCAGGAGCAGCCTCCAAACACACCACACCTATAATCAGCTATTGTCCCTGAAGCTCTAAAAAATGCAACCTTAATATAAGCAGCTGTGCTGCATGACAGGAGTCACAGAGGCTCCTCAACCTTCTTCGTGAATCTGAGTGAATGCAGATTGGAGCTTAGCTCATCTACTCGTGCCTCAGCTAAAGTCAGAGTGAAAAATTAACTTCCAGCCTTCCTGAGCTTCCCAGTGAGACTGAGATCCATGGTTAGCCAATTGCTCAAATGCAGGAAAAAATATTTAGATAAGAAGGGGAGATATTTAAAGACTCACACATACTACTTGATGAAACATGTCCTGGGGTCCATTAAAAATTTATGAATTGGATGTCACAGTCACGAGAGGAAAGGGCTACAGAGAAATGAACACCTGAGAGTAAGAATCACAAGAAAGCCTAGTGTTAGAGAAATGTGTGCAGACTTGAGATTTAGATTGTGGATCTCTGGCTTCTCTGTATATCTGATCTTAGCCAAGTATCTCCAAGTTCTTCAAGACTCGCTTTCTTCTCTGAAAGATGGAGCTGATAAAAATATACTAACATTGATACCATGAAATCAACCAATTGTCTCTACCAAAACCTGCTTTTTTTCTGCTTTTTCCCCCATTTTATTAGATCTTTTCTTCATTTATATTTCATTAATTTGTGCTAAAAACGGTGTCTTTCCTTCCAACAAAGAATGTGTACAATATAATACAAAAGAGCCAAACAGGTTGCTCACATTCACATGGGTAGCAAAGACACAGGTCTTGCCAACTTGGGTACCCAATATCACATGTCTCTAAGATTGATGCTGAGGTGATCATACAATTCAAGTTGGGTCAACCAGAATCATGTCTGGAACCTTTCTCATGAAGACGACAGTGAAGAAGAGTTCCTCAACCTTGGCTGCCACATATAGGAATCAGTCTGGATCTGCAGAGGGTCCTCTTTCTTACCCCAAGAGAAGTTGTGCTTAACATGTGGTAAAGAAGACAGAATCCTAAGATATTGACTGAGCAATTTGGTGCAGCAGGACACAAGTCAGCCCATCCTCAGATTCTTCAATCATATGTTTTGAGTGTCTGCCATTAACAACCCAGTGAGCCTAGAGGAATCAGGCTGTTCCAAGTATTACATGAAAATGTTTCTGGTAATATGCCCACTTAGATAACTAATGCAATTTTGTTGCATATTCTCTTTACAATAGGCTCAAGAAGCGAACTTAATAAAGTGTGTTATGTAAAACCATTACCCGAATTGTTCAACCCTAGGCCATAAGCTACATCACCTATCACTCTCCAGGCTAAATGCATTTCAATTTTTTTTCTAATATTTTTTTTCAGAAATGCATTTTACTTTCTCTTCATCTTACTGAAAAAGTTCACCATTCAAGGACTAAACACTGCTATCTAAATAAAAAATATGCTATCCTGATTATTCTAGCTGACATCACTTCCCTTCCTTTCTGAGTGTGTGCATCATATCATACTAGGGCCATTATTATTTTACATCTTATCGTTTTCTCTTCATANTTTTTTTTCAGAAATGCATTTTACTTTCTCTTCATCTTACTGAAAAAGTTCACCATTCAAGGACTAAACACTGCTATCTAAATAAAAAATATGCTATCCTGATTATTCTAGCTGACATCACTTCCCTTCCTTTCTGAGTGTGTGCATCATATCATACTAGGGCCATTATTATTTTACATCTTATCGTTTTCTCTTCATAGTCAATGTGTTCTCTTCAAATGTGTTCATCCCATATGCCAGCTGCTTTATACTTTATGAGAGAAGTATAAATCTTACATGTTTTTTATAATCTCCAGTGCATAATGTGTTTCCTCAAAATAGAGGGTAATGGACTAACCTTATAAGGAGTTTGTTTTATGAGTATACATAAGTATCAGGAGATACTTGTCTCACAAACTCCATCAACACATTCTGTGTTCAACCCTACAAATATCAAGCAACCTGCTCAGAGAAACATACATACTGACAGAAAGAAAAGAGGACCATGGATGTCCTGACATTCATTTAAATATTCTTTCCATGACTTAGTAGATAGGTTTTATTCAAGGGTACATCAAGTACAAAGTCAGTTATATTTACTATCACCTGTCCTCATTAATTTTAACTGTCAACTTGACACGACCTAGATCCACCTGGGAAAAGAGTCTCAAATGATGGATTTATTCAGCTCAGATTGCCCTGTAGACATGTCAGGAGGGGCAGGCATTGCCTTGATTATTAATTGATATATAAGGGTCCAGATCACTGTGGGTGACACCATTCCCTGGTCCAGGTCTGTATAAGGAAACTAGTTGAGCATGAACCCTAGTGAAGAAGCAGTCAGTGTTCCTATGTAGTTTCTGCTTCCGGTTCCTGTCTTAGGTTCCTGCCTGAATTCCTTAATGACAGGTGCTGATTGGAAGTATAAGTCAAATGAAGCCTTTTCTTCATAAGTTTCTTTTGGTCAGAGAGTTTTTAATCAAAACAACAAAAAGGAAAGTAGGGAGTCATCTTAGCACTGACTTTGTTGATATGTTTTCTCTGCACTGTTTTATGTGTGACGGTAACTGTGGAGGCCAATGGGCATGAGATCTCCTGGAACAGATGTTATAGGTGATTTGTGAGCTGCCTCTAATGGGATGCTGTGAATGAAACCTGAGTCCTTTGGAAGAGTATCAAGTACCCTTAACTCCAGGTCCCCTCTGCATATCCTATTGCACAAAGTCATAGAGATTTATCAGTGACACAGATATCATGTTGGGACTAGAATATGGACCCATGTCTCTCTGCTTTAATATTCTTTTTAACTACAACATTCACAGGTGTTCTCTATAAGATGTCAGTGAAAGCTCAGACCCTTCAGAGCTTTGACACAATACCTTTATACTCTAAGGAGCTCCCATACTATGCTGTGCCTCCATCATTCCCATAGTTGAGGTGATCCAGGTACTTCTTTATAGCTGTATCCTTCATTTTGCTCATTTTTACAGAGTGCTTATTTTATGCCTTCTTTATTCCCAGATTTAGATGAGCCATCCAGTTGAACATATTTAGTTTTTATCTAAACATGCCATATCTCCTATGAAAGCTCTACTGCTTGTATTGAGTATATGTTCTGAATAAAGTACACATCTTCTGGGAGCATATAAATCAAGTGCCTATTGTGCAGTAAAATGGCTATTGTTTTCATAGACTTATTTGAGAAATCTAAAACTTACCTACTAGTTGCACATTAATAATAAATTTGAGGCTTGGACAAGAAAGCAGAATAAATCCAAGTTTCATTGGCTAAGAAGACCTCCATTGCTTTTCAACTTTTTTCTGTAGCATCTAGGGTCTGACAAGAAAAAGCCTAAAATTAGCCAATTAGGTGGGGCCTAGCACATGCTTTTCAGAACAGTCATTCATTCTTTATTAAATAAATGCTGGGTGTCAGCAACAGGCTCTAAAGATAGAGCAGTGAACAATTGAGATAAGGGTGTTTCTGGCATACGACTACAAAGTGACATACAGACAATTAACTAAAGTCACAAATTGGTAAGATTATTTTTAATGTGTATATGTGTGCATGTGCATGCCTCTGTGTGTGTGTGTGTGTGTGTGTGTGTGTGTGTGTGTGCACGCGCGCATGTGTGTGCACATGTGTGTGCATGTGTGTGTGTGGAGAGGACAGAGGGCAACCTCAAGTGTGGTTCTCAGGTGCCCTGAACTTTGTTCTTTGAGAAAGAGTATCTCACTGGCCTGGAACTCATCAATTACCTTAGGCTTGCTCACTAGCAAACCTCAGGGTTTATATCCAGTCTTTACATTCCCAGTGATGAGATTACAAGCATATGGCACCACACCAAACTCTTTCAAATGTGGCATCTGGGGATCAAACTCAGGTCCTCATGAGTGCAAGTCAGGCATTCTACTGAACTTTTCCCCAGCCTAAAGATTATATTACTTATATAACTATTTATATGCACTGTGACTAAAAGACAATGGAAGTAGGAGGGGCAGGGATTGAGGGAGATGAGGCAGGACACTGCAATAAATGAGCATGCTTTGTTGGGGTGGAAGCTGAGGCCTAGAAGATGAGAAGAGAATGAGAGGAGAGGTCATTAAAGCATGTTCACAGGAGGAGACAAGGTCAGCAGAGAAACAAAAGTTTAATGGGATATTAGGACAAATGACAGCAGACAGGTAAGCAAAGGGTGGTTGGTGTAAGATCCTGGGGGTCCTTATAGATGACAGATTTTTATTTCGAATGTAGAACAAAGCCATCACAGGAATTGAAGTTAGAGAGTGGTGTGACTGGATTTCTAAGCTGTTTGCCATCCTGTTCCAATTACATGTTCTTATTGTACACTGAAAGTTGTGAGAGAAACTTGGCTCCAAGTGAGAATTGCCTGTGTATAAACGGTATTCAACTATATGGAGCCTATTTTCCCTGAGAGAACTTGGAAATCCTTTCCCGACCACCAGATCCTGACAAGAATGCTTTGTGGAAAGGAAATCACAATATCCAAACCTTCACAGGCCCTGGGGAAATACCCCCTTGGTGTCACAGTTCAATAGACAGCTTTCTGGGCCACTTGCTGAGCATTCACAGCTGTGACAGGCAGATGACCTACGTTCTTGGTGAATGGTGACAGATCCAGGAGCCTGTTGACTAAAGGGTGTGAATGGTACCTCCTCCAGAAGTTAAGGGTGACACCAGACCATTCATTCACACTCTGTCACCTCCAGAAAGATCTGAGGCTCTGGTCAGTAAGAGACTGAGTGCAAAGTCCCCACACTCTCTAGATGGGTAACTACTGTCAAATTATTTAATACAGAGGATCTTTCGTTTCTGCCTCTGAAACTATGGCTAAGCAGCAGTTGTGTTTTCTTGGACTGTGGTGTGAAACTATATGAACAACCTAAATAATGCACTAAGTCCAGGGCAGAGCATTAATGCTGGCCATAAAGGATCCATATTTTAAATATGAGGATCATGGCTGAGAATCTCAAAGCACCACACAAAGTATTCTGCAAACAAACCTGTCCTGAGAATGAGACTTAACACAACCTTCGGTTTTTGCATGACCTGCCAGCTGTGAATGGTTTTGCTTTATGTTTAAATGATTGAAAATCCCTGCGAACACATGAAAGTGATAGGAAACTCAAATCTCAGTGCACGTAAACAAAGTTTTATGGCCATGTTGATTGTGAAATGTGTGTAGTTGTTTTCTCACTAAAAGTGGTGTGCAATGGCTACAGGAGAAATTGTGGAGGTCAGCCTTGCTGTCACAGGTCTGTATTCTCAGCTATCCAGGAGGCTCAGACAGGACTACTACAAGTTAAAGGACTGCAGAGAGAGCTCAAGGGCACCTTGGCACACTAAAAACGACCCTGCATCCACAATGAAAAATAAACAGTAGGAAATAGAGGTCAGTGGTAGAGTGCCTGCCTAACCTGCCTTCTGTCCTCCATCGGGGAAGTCAAAAGGAAAGCTGTTCATAGTGAATGATACCTATAATCCCAGCATTTGGGAGTGAAAGTCAAGATCAAGAGTTCAAGACCAGCCAGGCATGGTGGGGCACGCCTTTAATCCCAGCACTTGGGAGGCAGAGGCAGGCGGATTTCTGAGTTCAGGGCCAGCCTGATCTACAAAGTGAGTTCCAGGACAGCTAGAGCTACACAGAGAAACCCTGTCTCAAAAAGAAAGAAAGAAAGAAAGAAAGAAAGAAAGAAAGAAAGAAAGAAAGAAAGAAAGAAAGAAAGGAAGGAAGGAAGGAAGGAAGGAAGGAAGGAAGGAAGGAAGGAAGGAAGGAAGGAAGGAAGGAAGAAAGAAAGAAAGAACACAAAAAAAGAGTTCAAGGCTACCCTAAGGGTAGGGTGTTTGAAGCTAAACTGGCTAAATGAGACCCTGTGTCAACTGAAGAAATAGTTCTGTCCACTTACAGTCTGGTTTCTTCCGGTATCACTACAAATTCCTGAGTAATGGTTTCTTTTTACCAGCAGATCTGTGACCTATAGTTCATCTTTACTTATGCCAGGCGAAGTCTTCACAGTGACAGGAGCAGAGAGAGTCTTGTACTGCTCCCTGCTTGGCTAACTCGGCAGAGGAGCCAGTTTTTTTACTGAAAACGCTAACCAGGAGCAACAATTAATACATTTCTGAACATGAATGACTGATATAAACCAGGATTTCAAAATCGCTTACAGTTAACTTTTCATTGGAAATTAGATTTTCTTCTCAGTAATTAATATAATCTTGATCACATCGTCACACTTGAGAAGAAAACTTCCATCCCAGACAGATGGAAGCCTTCTATTTAGAGAAGAACAAAATCCCCAAAGAACCTCTCGACCCTTATCTATCAGAAGCCTTGGCAGGCAAGGTTCCTCTTAGCCTTTGATCTCCCTGTCAAAAGATGTCTGTCAGAAAGTGGATTATCAGGCAAACGTCCTTCCAAGTTCCTTGCTCCCAATCTGTCTCTCCTTCTCAGACAGTCAGGACAGGTCTTTGTTTCAAAGAGGGAGAAAGTGATATGAAAATGTCATACTGTTAGCATAACTGCAATCTAATGAGTCTTTTCCTGATCAGAAACTGCCACAATTATAGTCTGCCTTTTCTGTTTTGCCTATTAATAAATCTCCATTTTTTCCCTAACACATTAACACAGAGCAAAGCATATCTCCCATTCTGTGCCACAATTACAGCACCTAAGCTATAGTCATTTATTTCAATCGTCGTTCACACTCATGACTATGTGTTGTCCCCATTTCACGGATGTGTAAACTGAACTCTTAGAAGTAAGAGTTCCCTTGTGGGCAGCATCCCTGACAATTCTCCACACTATTCCTTCATATCATATGTCACTGCTGCTCGTGGTGTGCTTTGCTGAGGTTTAACTGATTGCTAAAGACACCCTTCCCCAAATTACAGAAGTTAAATAATATACCTTATGTGGTAAAGACTCTGAGTGTTTCTAATAAGAGCAAAAAATCACTTACTAAGAAAACAGAATGTTCTTTCCATAAGGCTAACTTTGGACAAACTCTGTAAACCGATAGCATATACTTTATTTAGGATAAGACTGATGGATTTGGGACACTGTAAAGCTGTTTCTCATGCTTTAAGGATTTGAAAACTTCTATAGAAGTCTGCTTTATTGGAGCACGGTGCAGGGAGAAACTGAGGGTTATCTTCCATGTTCATGGCTCCAGTTTACTTGGATCTTGTGCTTGAATCTCTGCTGGATGGCACCACCACTTATTGAAACTCATAACCATCTGATAAAAACATTATGTAAGTGTGTATGATAAAAATAGTGTGTAAGTAACATTGCCCAGTAAAAATGTTCATTCGACTCTGTGCCTATGGGGCCTTGGGAACTTAATTTCTTTTTAAAAATCAATTTTATAAATGGACAATTCATATGATAAGCATTATAATTACACATTTTGATACATTTTGAAACATTTGTTTTTGAACAGAACAGTTTAATTAAAATACATTCTGTGTGTTTGTATGTGTTCATGTGCAAATTCACATGCCTGCTGTGTATGGTTATGTGAAAGCCAGGGGAGATCCTCAGGCTTCCTTCTTCAGAAGCCTGTTTTATTTAAGCAGCATATTTGCCAGACTAACTGGTCCAGCAAGTCACCAGGCATATGCCTGTCTCTGCCTCCCTAGTACTAGGATCCCAGACCTATTCTACCCTGCCCAGTGTTTTTAATGTATGTTCTGGGAGGAGGGGGGATCAAACTTGATACCTATATGTGTGTAGCTCGTTCCTTGACTCAGACATCCTCCCATCCCACAAAGAATATTTTTATCATTCCAAGTTTCTCACCAATGAGCCACTACAATTAATCTTCCCAGGCACCCACACTTCAGATCTGTATGGACTTAGTTCTGACTCTTCTAGAATCTTATTCCAGTGGTAGGATTCTACATGTACTTTTTAAAATATTAGATTCATTTCATTTCAGATATTGGCTTTTAGACTAACCTATAGTATTTGTATGTTCTGATGTTTTAACCCTTTTTACTGCTAAGGAATATTCCGTTTAATTGACGTTCTATAATTTCCCCCATTAGTCTGCAATGGACTGGACATCTCTATTGTTTCTAGTATGGAGCTACTAAAAATAAAACTGCATATAAATGTACAGGTTTTAAATGGACATATATTTTTATTTCTAAGAAATGTTAGAATGACTCAAAGGTTATAATAATTTTGTAAGAGTCAAACAATTCTCAAAGTGGTCATACCATTTTCATATTCATATATCATTCATATTCCCATCAGAATATCTTGGTTACATCAAGTAGTCAGTTGATTTTAAGTTCATAACAATCTAAGTCTTTCCCAGTAGACTAATGAGCCTTCAAATAATACAGAAAATGGACCCCAAGAGTCAGTTCCTGTGATGCTATGAAAAGAAACAGTGTTTACATGGTTGAAAAATAAACTTTATTTAGTTTTTTTTTCTTGTAAATTTGCATGGAGGTGGTAAATGTATATCATAGGTATGTAGGTGACCACAATGACCAGAAGAATGTGTCAGGTTCCCTAGAACTGGAGTTGTAGGTGGCTGTGAACTGTCCAACAAGGGTACTGGGAGCCTGGTCCTCTGCCATCACCGCTGAGCCATGTCCACAGCCCCAGGAGCTGATTTCTGAAAAGAATGCTTACAAGAATTTAATAGAATATGACTTAAACCCTAGCCTGTGAGAGAGGAAGTGATCTGCATTCTCTGTGGCTAAGAGGTAGGACATTAATGAATATTGTTGGCCATGGAACTATGATAGAGATTAGGAGTGACTTTAAAATTCATTAGAGTTCCAACCTTCATCTGATGCCTGTTGTACGCTTATGGTAGGACTTAGACTAGTTTAGATGCTCCGAGACCATTATTATTATTGTTGTTGTCATTTGTTGTTGTTATTGTGAGAGTGTCACAAGCAAGAAAGAGCACAGTAGCAAGCTGTGGACAGCCAGTCTCTACCCCACACCACTAATCATTCAGTCCCAGTCAGGAAACAAGGCATCATGGTGTATAGAATCAGAGGAACTGATACAATCCCATCAATTCAGAATGGAGGAACCAGAAGCTCTAGCTGGAAAAAGAAACTTCTTGGTATAGAGAGGAACATGGTTTAGTGGGTAAAATGCCTGCCATGAAAGTGGCTAGCAAGACAAGCTGAATCAGTGATCTCTAGGTTCAAATGAGATATCCTGCCTCTATATATAAGGTAGGAAGAAACTGAGAAAGACAACTGGTGCCAACCTCTGATCTTCACATATGTGTCCACACACATGTGCGCACATGAGATTATAAAATTCCTACATCCATATATGTCAACAATACATATACATGAAAACAAAACTTACTAGTGTGAAAGAGAAGGGTTTTGGTTTGCTACCTAGAAGTCTTTTTCAGACAGATTGAATTAAACGCCCATACAGGCTCATATCAAACACATCTCAAAGTTGTGGCAGAGAGAGGAAGGAAACAGAAAAACAGTGTATTTAAATAAGATATAGAACTCAGGAAATAAAAAGTAATGGTATATCTAAAATCTAAGAAATCAGAACACTTGCTCGCTGTGCACCCATTTCTTTGTCTCATTGCCTGCCGAAGGGTGAAGGGCACAGACTTCTTTCACATACACTGTACTTCTCATGTTACTGTATATAGTTAGGTTTTATATAAATCATATGATTTTATGTTAAACAGTGGCAAGAGGTTCCTAATTTCTAAAGCCTTCATTTGAAACCTAGGGTCTGAAAAGTACCTTCTACAGATGCCCTTGCTTTCTCAAACTATAGCTACAGATTCCAAACCCTTAAAAGGAACAAACAAGCCTACAGCTGAATGTGGTCCCAAGAAGGTACTATAAGAAATAAATGGAAGTACAAAAGATTCTTAATGGCAATTAATATTTAACACTTTTTTAGTGTTTTCTGTTGTGCTAAATGCCTTAATGTTATTTTATCCAACTGTTACAAAAATTCTCTAAAAGAAGTACTTTGTTTTCCCCAGGCTATTTTAAAGCCAAAGAAACAAATCACAAAGAGACTTGTCTAGGTTCCACATCTGAAAAATAAGAGAACTTTCTAGAATACAAAACAAATATATCTTTCTTGCAATGGAAATAGGATGTTGATGCTCTGACTTGACAAATAGCCTCCATCCCTGACACAAAAGGAGCAACCTCTGGCCCTATAAACACTAGCAGAAGACTTCTGGCCAGCACAACTACATGTGGAAATGGCTGACTGTTGGGAAAGCAACACATTTTACATTTAACATTTTCCAACATGAGAAGCGCCTCATGTGCATTATCTCAGTGATTCCTCACAAACCTTGGAGGGGAAAAGGACATGCTAATTTTATTGAATGAAGACAGAAAAGACAATGTCGTCCAACTAGTGAAAGTGACTCCAAATCCATAAGAACAAAGGGGCACATATGTCAGAGCCACCACTGGTCTAACTTTTGCTTCTTAGTTAGAACTCTTCCTTCTCTCATCGATAGGAAAACTGATGGTAAAGGTATGGCCTCCTAAACCATAGCTGACATTCCCTGGGTACACTATTTAAATGTAATAGCAGCTATTAAAGGTTACCAGCTTTGAACGAAACTCCATAGAAAAGTCACCATTACAAGTTTGTTTTTTTTTTTTTAATAAATCCTATTGGGGAAGGACTAGAATTCACCCATTTTATGGTGCAAGAAACTATAATTAGAGTAGAGTTGAATACACACACACACACTCACACACAAACATATACACCAATCAATAAAATTCTCAACTTCCTGCTACAAATCATGTTTCTCAAATGTAGGAAGAGCATCCTTATCCATGAGATTCATATTATAACAAAGAAGGTAGAACACAATCCAGCACTGTAAACCTACACACCAAGTTTCTTCATCAGTCACTAGCAAAAACCAACTGTCATAGATAGCAACAGAGATAAGATATTCAATCTTGAGCAAAGGGAAGTGTAAGTGTAAATTTTTTGCTCTTAATAAGGGTTCAGTCTCTCTAGCCCACCATCCAACAGAGGTAGTGGAAGAGAATATATATTCCCCTATATCCTAATTACTTTTATTCAGCAATAGTGTTTGGGGGTAAGCTCAATATCCTTTCTCAGAAGTTCAGTACCATAGCAAACATCAAATATGACTCAGCATATGCACAACAGTCCTCTATGCAGGCAGATACCACACATGGACCAGCATCTACAGGCCAGTTCTTTTGGCAAGCAGACACTAGGAATGAACCAGCAGCTGTACTTCAAACCTGAGGAAGCTGCAAGGCAAAGCCACAGAAGTGGCAAGCTGTCCTTGCCACAGGAACCTCACTTGGGTGAGTTTCTCTCAGTGGCAGTGTTACCACAAGTTGAGCTCAATAAGGGCTATGTAAGGTGAACCAATACCTGTGTGTTGTTAGTGAAGAACAGTGAGGCAGAAGAAACCAAGCCAATGCTCAGTGCTCGTCTCCCACTGTCTGTGGGGCATATTTATACTGCTTCATCATGTGTTCTTTCACATGCAAAACATCCTTTCAACTGTGTCTGCTCCAGCAAAACACCCTTTCACCTGTGTGCCCAGCAAAACATCCTTTGTCATCATTAACTTTCCATAGAAACTAGAAGTTTCCACTTCAAGCCTCATCTCAAGTGATCCACAAGAGGAGCATGATTCTACCCATACACATAATTTTAGTTTCACTTGAATCTTTCAGAACTTTCATACTGTAATTTAAACAGAAATCCTCAGAAGCAAAGAGAAGATAAATAGCAAGAAGAAAATATGTACATACACACACACACACACACACACACACACACACACACACACACACATACGTGATGGGTAAGACAGAGAATCACTTATGATGAAGGAGATCTAACCTGATGGCAAGAGACATGATTATAGTAATTATCTATTACCTATATGAGATTCAACCTTAGCTGACCATTCTGCATTGTAATTCCTTAATCTGGCAGCTGTATCTGAATAAAAGCTGAACTTCTAGATATACCATTTGATAGCTGTGTTGATCATGTCAGCTATTATGAACATATACAGTCAATTAATATATAAATGTCTTTAGCTGTATTATAAGGCTAATGTTTGTTCATCTCTCATGAAGTTGCCTTAAGGAATAACTTTCTAAATACCTAATATGCACTTGAGACATAAAAACCAGTCAATCTGTTTTTATTAATATTGCTATTATCATTAGCCATCCTTAAAACCATGAAATGTATATGATAACGCCACATCTCCTAATAATAACAATTAAAGAAACCAATCATCTCCAAGAAGCTAAATGATGTGTGGAGTCAATGACACTTGACAAATAATAAATAGTGATTAACTAAATTCAGCTCAGTAAACATTCATTAATTTCATAATATATGCAAGCCACACAGCTAATCACTAGATGTACAAAAATCATAAGCTATCAGAGATGAAAAGAAACTTAAAACATGACCTAATTTAATGCCCCTGACAGATTAGAAAGGCAATGTGCGTGTGCGTGTGCGTGTGCGTGGCTGTAAGCTATTTTTTTGTGTAGGCTGAGCTCCATTGCCTTAGAAGTCTACACTCTGGGAAGTAAGGAACAAACACCTGTCACCACCAGTTTACATTTAGTAGCCTGTACAGTGAACTCCAATCAATTTCTCTTCATAGTTTTATCCTAAAAAAAAAAAACAGTAAGATAACATAAATAAAAAAAAAGAAAAAGAAATAATGACAATTACTGCCATCTATAGTCCCAGTAAGTCTATTTAATTTACTAGGAAATGTATATGCTAATGTGAGTTCAAGACTGAGTCTAAAGTAGACCCAGGAATTTTGGATTATCTACTGCATCTGGCTGTCTTTAGCCACGAAATGGAATTCTAACACTGCATGAAACAAAGCAAAGCTGCTGAGACAAAAGGCATGGCGTAAACGTGTCAAGAGAAGAATGGTGTATTTGAACTCACTCTTTCAGACATCTCAATCCATCAATATGGGTCAACATGGTTAGCTTTAATCAATTCATAGAAAAGGTAGTATGTTTGTATAAAAAGACAAACACTGCCTCATAGGAAATCTGGAGAAACTTTAACTTTATCATATACCAAATACATGAAGACACACACACACACACACACACACACACACACACACACACACACACAAGAAAATATACCTTGAGAGGGAAAACTTCAGCTAGATCAGAGATCTTCCCAACCATTATCCTAGTGGCACCCATGAAAGCTCTTGGCACCTAAGCCCTCTGCCCACGATGGAAGTTCTAGTCAGTTCTTTTCCATTTTCCTCCTGGCCAGTCTTGGATAAATTCATTTCCATCTATCAGTTTGTTTCCTGGTGTTTCATTGGAGTAGTGAGCAACAGGAAACCTTGAAAGTGGGTAATGTGACTTTCGTGGGCCCTTGAAGGGATTTCTGTAAAACTCCAGGGGCCCAGCCTCACTGTAGTGCAATCTTATCCACACTGAAACAAAACAAAAGCTTCAGAGATAGAAAAATGGTGTTTTAATTGGATCACCCCACAGGGATTCCAGAAATCCTTACAGCACACTTTCTTCCAAACAGAAGCTCTCTGAAGCATCAGAATAAAAAGTAGCAAAAATTCTTGGCAGGAAAAAAATTAATAATTGAATGATAATGTGATTGGATTAGAAGGATCAACTTTTGTCTCCATTTAATTAGATTACTGTGGACACTATTTTTATCTTGTAATTCACTTTTTAAATGACTTATTTATCAAAGAAGGGATCATTTAGACGATTAGCCTTAAGCTTGTACTTCGGAACTGAGGCTGTGTGGTTCTCTCTAACCTCTGCCTGTGTCATTCAGGATGGCTAATGCTGACTGTTGAAGCTAAGCTTTTAAGAAACTTCTGTTCAGCGCTTGGAGAACATCGGATCTCAGCCATTGCTGGCTCAGCCAGACCTTGTGGCAGAGCCAGGCAACTAAAACATCTCTTTATTTTGCAAAATCTATCTGTCTTGTATAATATAACTGTGGTGGGAGGAACCCTGCCTTGCCCCCAGGGACTGAAGTGCTCAGTAATTTTCTTAATATATTACTCACTCAGGGATGTTAACCTAGTGTACTTTCTAGTTTTATGTCAACTTGACACAAGCTATAGTATCTGAGAGGAGGGAACCTCTATTGAGAAAATTACCCCATTAGATCAGACTGTAGTCAAGCCTGTAGAGAATTTTCTTAATTAGTAATCGATGGGAGAGGGCCCAGATTATTGTGGGTGGCACCTCTCCTGGGGAGTAGTCCTCAGATCTATAAGAAAGCAGGCTAAGCAAGCCAAGAAGAACAAACCAGTAAGCCACACTCCTCTGTGGCCTCTGCATCAGCTCCTATCTCTCTAGGTTCCCGTCCTGTCTGAGTTCCTGTCCTGATTTACTTTGCAGATAAACAATGATAGGGAAGTTTAGGCCAAATAAACCCATTCCTCCCCAACTTACTTTTGGTCATGGTGTTTCATTATAGCATTAGTAGCCATAACGAGGACACATAGCTTCAAACTTACAGCTGAGTTGTTGACCGGTTAACAGTGATAAATACAAATGACAGACTACAAGACCATGTGGGCAAGAAATGTAATTGTTTTCTTGAATTGAGTTTCTATTCCGAGCTTCGTGTGTGTGTTAGAAATGGCAGCTACTGTGTCACTGAGGCCTCTGCCCTTCTGAGAATTTCATGGTACTAGTACATAAGTGTACTGGTAGAACCCTCTCACCTTCCTAAGTGAACTCTTTTAGCTATAACAGAGATATTAATCCAGTTTGGTTGAGCTTTCTGTTGCATTCTCATGCCCCTCATTCCAATTCATCTGAAAATCTGGCCATGGGCTTTGAATATTGAGCTACAAGGCCACACTCACACCACAGAGGTATCAGAGTCATATTGCTCTTTCATTTCTCTGCCATTCTAAGTATTGTGTGTGTGGGGGGGTACAATTAATTGGGAGTTACTCAGAGATTGAGGCAGCACATTTCTGTTCTCAAATCCACTTTATCCCTCTAGGAATATCCTCTCCCTGTCTAAAATTCTGAAGAAGCCAAGTCTGGGGCATCTTCTCTGTAGCTAATTCAGGACCAACTATCTATTTCCCCTCTGGGTGAATAATATTTGATGTATTCCCTGGGTGGTGAAAAGAGATGTAACTGCCTCTTTCTCTCAGTCTTTTTATTGGATATTTGAACCTTGTGTTTGGAGACTGGAAAGCCGTATACATCTTATATTCTTTTGATTCAGTTACCTCTTCCTCTTCCTTGGGGGCAGGGGTCATTTTATATTCTAGATGCAACAAAAACAAAAAGTGGAAGGGCTATAAAATAAGAGAAAGTAAGGTGGAGATCAGATTGATATAGACATCAAAATGACATGTCATTCATCTTTTATGCCAGCTGCCTGTTGACTACATCTAAGGGCACTGTCTCCAATTCCCCCAGCCCATTACAGGTTTACCTTAATTGATAGCAGCCCTTCAAGTGCCAGAGCTACGACTAATCTTTCTCAAAATAAAACCCAGTATGCTGGACTTCAGTGGCTCCATCACCTGTAGATATACTTATCTACTCGCTCTCCCGATTCCCACATGAGACCTGTGATTCAAGACGATGAGAGCTGTGTCAAACAGTGTGCAGGAATTAAGATGCTGAGATGATCCTGAACACTAGGGCCTTCCCATAAACAGCAGGGTTACTCTATTCTAGCTCTGTTTGTAACTGCGATAACTGCTGTCATATGTATTAAAGAGCAAACAACGGGATCCTTGGTTTTACACACTGGAAGCCAGGAACAACACCCAGTGTAACAAATAAATCATCCAGAGGTTTTAGCTGATGTCCTGTGGAGGACAGAAGTGATTGAGAATCGCTGTTCCAACAGAAGGTGCAGACATGCACATTAACAGAGCATCATGAGACAGCATGGCTAGGGCATTGGCAAGTGGCTAAGGAGTCCTGAGGAATGTGTCACTCGACTGGAATGGGGTTGCCTGAGTTGGGACCGTCACACCAAACAATTCTCATTTGATGTTCTGAGCCACCATCTGTGTGCAACTGTTTCACATTTCTCTCCTGCCCTTTTCTATTTAATAGTTTATTTATTCAATAAATGTTCGTGAGAACTGACATTAGGAGCTAGACTCTAAGAATAAACAAAACAAAACAAAACAAAACAAACAAAAAAACCCACAAAAACATCCAAACAAAAAACTGATACGTTCTTGCTTTACAGAGTCCATGTGTAATTACAGTTAAGTCTGCATGCTTTGGAGTCAAACGACCTGATTGCCAACATCAGGTCTACTGCTTGCCAGTTCTATAACATTAGGCAAGTTACTCCACCTCTCTGATCTGTAGTTTCCAGTCTTTTAAAGTAAAGATAAAAAGGACAACTATGCCTTTGAATTAATGAGATTAAAAGAGATATTTCTTGTAAATCTTTTAACATCTGGTTTGGCAGATAGGAAGCAAAGATTGCATGGTAGTTTTTGTTTTACCTTCTTCAGTAGTTAGCAAAGTAGTATATTATCATGGGAAAGTCTCATTCCAATCCATAGCCTCTCATAAATGCTAGCAGAGTTAATTGAATTTGCCAGGTCATATATTGGGGTGTGGTAAGCAGATCCTCAGTAAACTGTTACCATTAGATTGCCACCAAAATGCAATTGAGATAAAAAAGTACTATAAAGCATCTTAATTAAGGCATTGACTTTCCACAGTAATAAACTTGAACTTCCAGCTTACAGTAAACAACCAAAAAGAAAAAAAGAACTTTAAAACTCAACATCATAACTCATATTTGCTTCATTTCTCAGTTGATATTTTCAGCCAAAAATTGTTTTCCTTCCATTTTAATATACAAACATTAGTCTGGAGAGTCCAGGCTTCATGCAATTCCTAGTGCATGCCTGAGCATAACAATTACCCAGCAAAGAGAAGCTTGGGATAGTTTAATAACAGTCTTCAAATATATGAAAAGTTATTACACAGAACATGATGACCAGCTGTTCCCAACTTCCACGGAGGACCAAAGAAAAATAAATAGGCTGAGAAATCACAGTGCTGACAGTTTGAGGTAAATTCACTGAAGATTTTTGCAGTGTAAAGTCACTATAGAAACCCTTTGAAATAGACATGGTGCTGGAAATGCAGTAAAGCAAAAGTAGTTATCAACAGAGATTCGAGGATGCAAGTTCATGTGCTCATCAGAAACCCATGGCTTGATGCTGGTGACAAGCTCCTCACGGTACATTGAGCTCACAGTATATACAGAATGCTCCTCCCTCCGATATGGCACTCTTTGAGTATAAAAGAGATAATGAGAGAGTGTTGATTATTGGGAGAGGGGGTGATTTTGCCTCCTTGAGGATACCTGCCATTGTCTTTGGATTTTTTTTTTTTTATTTCTCTGCTTAAGGAGGAAAGATGCTGTTATCTAATGAGTAGAGATTGGAGTAGCTGCTGGCTGTTCTACAAAAGCCAGGACCCAACAGTCTAGTTCAATGTATTGATGCAATGGTTGAGAAACAGTGATATAAAAAAATGTAATTTCTTCCACTTTGTACATGTATCCATATAACACCACATACCAATGTCCATATTTAACCTGATAATTTGCAAGACCTTAGTTCAGTAGTTAATAGCATTTATCTCTGTGTCTGAATCAAGTTAAAAATATACTTTTACAGCTACCTTGAAGTTAGATGTGGCCATGGGACTAGATTTAGCCAATAATATGCATGTAAGAAGCAACGAAGCAATGTGCTTAACTTCGAGAATTAATAGGTGAGTCACTGTGGCCCTTTCCTAGCACTGGGACTCTTACAAGCCAGCAGCCATGCTATAGACCTCATCCATCTGTCTTTCTTAGTCACAACAAGAGACCATTATCATCTCAGCCTACCATGTTGGATATAAAATTCTAGAATCCCATATGGAGGTAGATCAAAGAATGTAATTTTTTTGAGACACAAATGTATGGTATTAGAAGATCATTTAATAGGAGTGTAGGTGTCATGACAAACTACCTCCAACACTTATAGGTTGCATAATCCTGAATACGTTACCTAAATTCTGCTATCCCGCAGAGTACTGTGGAGTCATTACTATCATCTTTTGAGGTTACACTGGTCTCCACGGGGAGAACACTCAATAAAGTCATTCTCATCAAGTAGTTTGTAAACACTGACTCAATTATCATAATAGTTTGCAAGATATATATCCTCATATCCCCACTGCATGAGTCAGGGAATTCAAGCATCATGAGGTTAAACATTTTGTCCAAGCTATACAACTAGCAAACAGAATGGCCAAGCTATAGAGTCTATTATGAGATAATGATGATGATGGTGATGGTGATGGTGGTGGTGGTGGTGGTGGTGGTGGTGATGGTGGTGGTGGTGGTGGTGGTGGTGGTGGTGATGGTGGTGGTGGTGGTGATGGTGGTGGTGGTGGTGGTGGTGGTGGTGGTGGTGGTGGTGGTGGTGGTGATGGTGGTGATGGTGATGGTGGTGGTGGTGGTGATGGTGGTGATGGTGATGGTGGTGGTGATGGTGATGGTGTTAGTGGTGGTGATGGTGGTGGCAGTGGTGATGGTGATGGTGATGGTGGTAGTGGTGGTGGTGATATGAAGACACAACAACAAAGGTGATGAATGCATTGTTATTATTTTTCAGATTTTTTTTTACTATTTTTAATTGTGTGTTTGTGTGTATGTGTGTGTGTGTGTGTGTGTGTGTGTGTGTGTGTCTATTTGTGTACATATACAGGTGCACTGGAAGGTCAGTGGCATCAGATAGTGCCAGAGTTACAGTGAGTGACCAGCCATCCAATGTGGGTACTATGAATCAAACTCAGGTCTTCTGGAGGAATAGCAAATGCTCACTCTTAACTGTCGAGTCATCTCTCCAGCCCAGGCTGTTATCTTTAAAACATGGTCAGATAATGTTTATAATGTTATCATAAAACGTTAGCACAGGCATTTACCACAAAAGCATGAGTTTCAGAGTCCAAATTCCAGATACCAGGTGAGCTGCATATGCCAGTTCATATACATGTGGTACCCCAGTGAACCTGTGGCAAGGGGAGTTGCAGAGACAGCTGACTCATCCAATGCTCACATGTCAGTTGGCCTGAGGTAGGCATCAGTAATGAGCAGAACAGACTCTACTCTAACAATGCAGAGAAGGACAACTGGAAAGTGGATTCTGACCCCAACACTCACACACATGAATACTCACACCTATGACTATGAATACAACCATACTCATTATGCACACATCCTACACACACACACACACACACACACACACACACAGAGAGAGAGAGAGAGAGAGAGAGAGACAGCACAATAAAATAAAGTATGACCTGCTGGGTCACAGTGAATTACAGACAAATATCTGGGCCAACTCCATCCTTTGAGAATTTAGTCTATCCGGAAAGATAAGCCATGAACTTCAATGTTCTCAGACAAGAGAAAATACGATAAGTGTCATATAACAATTAAAGATAAGAGCTTGGCAGCTTTATTAAATCTCCCATTTAACCCTCAGTTAACCTGAAAATTCAATTAACCAGACGTGTTACCATACGTTCACATTAATCAGGTTTTTATGGTATCAGTTGAACTCATTTAACCTTAATAAGCAGATGATTGCATACAGACTGCAGGAAGATTCAGAAGTCAGTCCCACGGCTACATGCTTCCCTATAAGAAAACACAAGCAACACCTGGAAAGAAACAAAAGACAGAAGACAATGATCACATAACATGATACAGAAAGCAAGGGGGAAGAGAGGCCCCTTGGTACTGCAGTCTTTATATGCCCCAATACAGGGGAACGCCAGGGCCAAGTAGTGGGCGTGTGTGGGCAGGGGAGCAGGGAGGGGGGAGGGGACTTTCAGAATAGCATTTGAAATGTAAATTAAGAAAATATCTAATAAAAAATGGAAAAAAAAGAAATTGGTCTGAGGAAGATGTAAGTAGGTCACAGGAGCAAGGTAATGCCAGGGGCAACATTGGTATTCTCTGGGTAACGTCTGGCAGAACAGATGGCCTTGCTTTTACACTAGACAGCCCAAAGACAGGAAGTGGGGAGGGAAGGCACGACTGTGTCTGAAAAGCTGATTGTCAGGATGGATGGACAACCCCTTACTGTGCCTGTAAGCATGATGAGAAGGTATACTTGAACTAAAACAGTCATGATGTCTAAGGCCCATGTGGAGAGTATGAGGAGGGTCCCCTGAAGTGTTCTCTCTGTTCCCATTTTATGCCACTCTAGGAAAGTCCAAACCACCCTTCAAGATTCAAATCAAATCCTCAGAAACTACCCTTAAATGTTCTACCTAATTTTTTTTAATCACTTACTCCTTTGCTTTTAGATTCTCTGTATTTGCATTTACATCACAATTCAATCAATACACTAAGTGTCAATGAGGGAAAGGGCATCATGTATCATGTCTTTATTGGGTGTGTCCAACCTCTTGATATTGTGACAGTTACATTGAAGTGGAAACTTCTGGTTTCTTTGGAAAGTCAGTTATGTCAAATGATTTTTTTGGCTGGGGCACACAGGTGAAAGGATGATTTCCTAAAGCAGACATGTGAAAGAACGTTTTCCTGATGCAGACACAGGTGAAAGGATGTTTTGCTCTAGCAAACATGTGAAAGGAAGCATGATGTTAAGAAGGAATATAAATATGACCCCACAGATGGTGGACAAGGCTGGATGGTATTGGTACACCTTGCCATTCCTTACTGGTCATCGTTGGTCATGACTTCAAAGAAAGAAAAACAACAGAAAGCTTCTGGTGGTGTTCTGGTAGCTTTTTGCTGCTTCTGCAGCCTTGGGCTGAGATTGGCAGAGTGAAGTAGAAGTTTCTGAATATGTCAGCTGATGCAGAATCATGTGAAGTTTTGCTAAGACAGATTCAAATGGTGTTTTGCTGAGGCAAGACCTGTGAGAGGATACGTGATGTTTGGATGGAGTATAAATAGGACTCAATGAAGAGGGACAGGGCGGGGGGTAGGGGGACGTGCATAGCTAGCTTTGCAACTCTTTGTTGCTCTCCAGTCTTGGCTGATCTTCACTTCATTGAGAGAAACCTGGCAGAGAACTTCTCCTTGCACCTCTGCTCGTCCTGGTTGCTCTTGCAGTCACCAGAGGACTGGCTGTTTCTTCTGGGTCGTGTGCCACTGCTACTGATTCCTGTTTGCCATCCTGACACTACTGAACAGGACTGCTGGTATCCTGACCATTGGAGATTAAAATCTCCGCAAGGAACTGCTTCTAAACAGTATAGAGCAGAGCTTCCCAGCTTCTTCTGGATTCACATGGCATTGCTGATTCGTGAATGCTATGCCACCGGCTCATTCCTGGAGTCAACGTGAACTAAAGATAACTTGGCTACCCAAGACCATGTCTAAAAAAAAAAATAATGTTTTAATAAGTTTGGGTTCTTATTTTTGGGCCACATTTATGGCTATTCTAGGCCTAGGAGTCATACACTGGACATGTTTAAAATGTCTCATTTTCTGCTTTGTAAGCTATGTGAGCCAGAGGTACTCAGTATGTGTGTGTTTCGTGGCAAAAATTAACCTTATGATATTCCTTCCGCTGCATTTGTAAATAATAAAGAAAGACTCTGACTTGAGAGGAAATTTTCCAAACACCTAAACGGATGCATGAAACTTCAATTAGGTGTAGAGGGAATAAGATGTCAAAACTCAGATTTCTCTTCAATAGGACCAATGCTATTAGCATGTGGCAACAATGAACCGAGAAGTCACCAACTGGCCCGATATCTCTTCTTCTATGAACAGTCATGTCGGTGGTGCACCTGAACTATTCATCTTGGAGATTCTTTCTTAAGCCAATACAGCTGTAGGACACGCGCTCAGGCTTCATTCTTCCTGACATTTCATCCCTTCGCTTAAGCACTTTTAATTGTTGCAATAATGTCTGCTTCCCCAGCAAGAAGTAAGGCTGTGGTCCTCCCCCCCACCCCCCAGAATCAAGTTATCTTGTGCATCTTCAACTAAACAGAGGAGGCTGCCCCCCAACATTAGTTTTCGAAGGACAACCTTAAAGACAGCGCAATGAAGGCTTGAGCAAGGACATGCAGAGCTTGCCCTTTCATGAGAAATTGACCTGTCCTGGAGTGACCTTGCTGAACTATGTAGCCCCTAAAATCAGTGCAGACTTAAGCCCTTAGAAAAGTGACCATCCCACAAATTAACCTTAGTAAGTCTCAGGTTGAATCCTCACCTGAAGATCAGGATCACTCTGACTTCCAGTCACTCTCTTCAGCTAGCCAGCCTGCCCCTGCAGGACCTCCTGTGACTCACCTTACCTGGTAAATATTTATCTGATAAGTATTTGTAGAGTGGGGAAGAACATTTTCATTTCAAACTGAATTTTTCTTTCTTTTACTGTCCCTATTTTGAGAAGGTCCAAGATATACCTCCAGGACCCCCTGCCTGGAATTATTAATGTACAGTTCACATATTTCCATTTGTCCAAAAAGAGGGATTGTAATGCATACTACCGAGATGAGGATTGGGAGGGAGTTCTTACAGTAGCTCAGACTCTAAGGTCTTATTGCGGGCAGCATTTCTGCAGCTCCCTGTGGTTGTGATCACCTGTAGTGATTTGGATTTGTGGGCTTTGAGATCAAATGAGCAAATGAGCCACGGGATGGGCATCATCTGAAGTGCACATGTTCCAAATGTTCCAGAGGAAACCTGAACTCAGCCCACAGTTTATATTGTGATTTGTGCCTTTGTGAGATACTGCTGCTTCTGCCTCTTCCAGTGCCACTGTCCCCTTCTCATCGTAAGGTTTGTTATTACCAAGCATCTTCCCTGTCTATGGAGTTTTCAGAGACATCATCGCCATGTAAGTTCCAAAATGATAAATCTCACGTTATATTTCCTATCACTGTGAACAACACTCAGCTATAGAAATGCTGCGTGCAATACGACCTTAAGAGTCTAAGCTACCATAAGAATTCCTCTCAATGTACATTGATGTGGTATGTGTTACAATCCCTTCATTGGACAAATTGGAAATATGTGAACTGTACATTAATAATTCCAGGCAGGTGGTCCTGGAGGTATATCTTGGTGTGTCTCAAAAAACGACAGTAGAAAAGAAAATTTCACTTTGAAATTAAATTTTTCCTTCCCCACTCTACAAATATTTATCAGAGACTGCTAGGTAAGGGGTGGGCTGCTGTTTAGAGGAGGTCCTGCAGACATTCTTTCTTTCTTACCCTATGGAAGTAGCAATTCAGAGGGAGACATTGACAAGATAATACTCTTTCTTCTCAGCTGATGCGGTTTGCCCAGGAAGCCATTCCCAGTGAATGACCCTTTAGAGAGGAAGAAGGGAACACTTACTGGAAGACAGCTACTTCCAGCACCAGTATTGGCCATCATTGAGGACTTACCCCTCACCACCTGGGTTAACTTCTTTCTGCCCACAGAGATTCTCAGACTGGAATTTTAAATATATGAAAATAAAAATATCTGAGGCTCTTTAGGCTTTTGAGGCAGTTCAATAGAATGGTGCCCAAGCAGGAAACCAACATCCATTTATAAGAAAATTTAGGGAACTCTGTTTTCCATTTGTCATAAAGAGAGTTATTCTGGCTTGAGTGCTTAAATAATTCACATTCTCCTGTTGAGGACAGTGAGGGAACACAGAGTATAAAAGTGTTCGCTTAACCAAAGAGCAGGGAGGTGAGTACCAAGGCCATGAACATTTCCTGGTCCAAGACCAAAGGGAAGGAAATCGAGGTTTGCATTAGACATTTGGAACTGCCGTTAACCTTAGGGAAGCTTCAAAATGGGAATGAGCATATGAGAGGTGGTGAATACCTGTGATCACCCTGATGACCTCCCTGGGGCTAGGGGAGGATGGCAGCAGAATGTCTGCCAAGTTCATAGGCACTCTGACAAATCCTTTCATTCTGAACATTGAGATTTCTATGACATGTTTAGATAGAGGGAAAGTAAGTGCCATGTAGTCTTCTCCTGGGCTTTGGGATAACTCTGGAATGTTGGTCAACCAGTAAACACAGCTCAGAAACCAGATTTATCTGTTCCCAGAAAACTATAATGTCTAGATATCCAGTAGAGGGGAAGTAAAGTTCTCTTTGGAGGAATATACCATTGGGCTACCTCCTAAGGTTGTAAACTTGGTATTCATTATACAATAAAGAGAATAAGAGAAAAAGAAAACAGGAAAATGAGATCCAGGAAGAGTTGAGTTTGTGATAAACACTGAATTTTCAGCTCTGTGGAGCCTGAAACAGATTCTGAGTTGGGGGATAGACTGAGGTACACTGGTGCTTGAGGCCAGTCTAGTCAACTTAGTGAGACCCTCTCTAAAAATAGCAAAACGGCCTGAGAATATAGCTCAGTAGACAGTGATCTTCAGGTACATTCAAAAGCTTGTGTTCAGTCCCCAGAACTATAAAGAAAAAAAGGGAAAAACATCCTAAAAAGATTGCAGTATTAAAACAGTACAGGAAAGAAACAGAAACAATTTACACATAAAAGTACATTAGGCTTTTTTATTTTTATTTTTATTTATTCTGCTCTTTTATATCACCTCCTACTGAGTTTGGGCCCCCTCTTCTGCTCCCAGATCCTCACCTCCATCTCCCTTCTCCCCCCCACCAGATCCACTTTGCACTACAGAGAATTTCCAGTAATTGGTACTCAGTCAACAAAACTGGAAGACACCTTTTCTAGAAACAAATGTGTGGTCCAAACAAGGAAGTGCAGTCACTACTACCTCTAGAACACAAAATAGGAAGATATACATTCATACCCCGTGTACATAAAAGCACTTTACACAGAACTCGAGAGCATTTAGGCACAAAAATTGATGAATTATGCTATATTAGAATTAAGACTTTTATTATTAAATCATGCCATTAAGAAAGTGAAAAAGATCAGCAGTGAACTGGAGGCGTTTTGTACATTTAAGTTGAGAAGGGTCTCATAGCTGAAGTGTTTTTAAGCTACTGATATTTCAGATAATTGCAGACAATAGAAAAATAGACAAATGAACTAGCCGGCACTGGTCAAAAGAGGACGAGATGGTAAAAAAAAAAAACATATAAAAATATAATTAGCCTTATTAGTAACCAAGGAAACAAAGATGACAACCACAGTGGAAAACTAGGACTGTTCCAGAACAGCTAAAATTAGATCAAGTATAGCAAGTGCTAGAGGGAAGGGAGTCAAGGGGACCCTTGTGTACTAGGGTGGGGTATAGATTGGTCCACCCACATTAGAAAAGGTCCATCTACCAAAACCAAAACACACACCTAGGCAGGGGTTTAATATTCTCTTTTCATTTTATGATGGAATGTGCATATGTGTGGAATGGTATGTAGAATCACCATAGAAACATGGGGCACAAGATTGAAACAAATAAATAAAAAAAATCTTCAATAAAAGAAAAAATGGACTCAAGAAAGAAAGAAAAAAAAAACAGAAACAAGAAAGAAACTAAATATGCCACTAGTGGTCAAATGGGTAGATCAACACTGAATATCCAAAGAAGACCAGCGTGGATGAACGTAATCACTGTGAGTAAAAGAATCCACCGGATTATTCCATTCAATGTTAATTGAGCATTGAAAAATAGAAAACACCAACTTTTAATGATTACCAATGTATATGATGGGACAAAAATATAAAATATTGCATTGAACACAAAATTTAGGGCAATAGCTATATAGGAACATCCAAAGGATTCTTCGCGGGAAAGTCATGCTCCATTTACTGTTCAGGGTGGTTCTCTAGGTACTTGCAGTGTTAATTACCTATCTCCTACCTTTGACCGAACAACTGACTGGAAGCAACTTAAGAGGGCAGAGGTTTATTTTCAACACTGTTCTATAGTTCTTGAAATGTAAAGCAACCTCTTAACTGTGAGCCCCTATATAAATAAGTAAAAAACAAAAACGAATTCTACAATGGCATAGAGTAAATATTTCCATTTCTATTAGGAAGATGGCAAAGAAGAAATGAGTGTACGCAAGACTAAACTTTAGCTGGTCTAACACCATTGCATTTCTGTGACATTACTCGTACCACATCAGCCTTGGCTAGCTCTGCCCCTAAGGCTCAGAAGCACACATGGCCTCCCTCCTGGGATGGCTGTACTTGGTGAAGGTCCATATTTCTGGTACCTCCAATATTCTGAGATCTTCTTTGCAACTTAAGCTACATTTTCACAGCTTCATGTACAACCAATTCAGGAGTTCCAAGCAAGGAATCAAGTTTTGCTACAAGTTCCCTGGCTTCCTGGAACCTTGACTCAAGTTACCATGTCCTTGTAATTCTTGTGTATACTTCATGGATGATGCCAAATTCTGCTACAAGCTTAGGAAATAGTCTGTCCCTCTCAGACAACTGCCACAGGGGGTTCCATATATCAGAACTGCTAAACATTGGAAGACATTTCCGCCAGACCACTGTACCCCAGTAAGGAATGTTGAAGATTCTCTTCACTTAAGTGATTTTCAAATGAAAGGATTTAATGTGAGTTTACATTATTACATCCTGGATCTCTCAATGGTTTTGTTCCAGTGCAAGATTTGAGGCCTCTCCTTACTACTGCTAATCCAGTTTAACAACTTCAGCAACATTGCTCATAACTGCTCTGACCTTATCTTTAATCAGCTGCTACCTCCTTCTTTGAGAAACTGCGTGAAAATTCATGCTTCTATAATAGTAACAAGGTTTACCTTACTTTCCTTGACAAAATGTACATCTTTGTATCTTATTTTTTACTGTAAATTTGGTTAAATGCAATGGGCAATATTCATGCCACAGCACAAATGTTATGTTATCTTGAAATTTCCTCTGCCAAAGAATTTAGTCCATTAAATTTTGAATTCATCCTTACTTAAATTTTCAGGACACAGGGATAATACAGTCAGATGTAACCCAAACTGGACAAGAGTCCAGTTCCTAATAGAGTCCTTATTCCTCAGTAAAACCTTGTAAGCCAAAGCTTTACTGTCTGTATTCCTATAAGTATTCTGTTCTTCTGAACTCCTTCCAGAATGATGCATTAAAATATATTTATATAATCCAGTGTTTCTCTCATCCAAAACTCCAAATTCTTCCATATTTTTTTCACAAAACAATTCCAAATGCCTGGAAACCAAAATAGTTATGTTGCATGTACAAGGACTCATCTTCTCAGTACTGATTTTCTCTATTAGTTACTTTGATAATTGATGGCAGAATAACTGACAAGAAGGAACATAAAGAATTTTCTTTGTCTCATAGATATGGGCAGGTGGCCAACCATGAAAGAGAAGGTATGGCAGTGTGTAGTTCCTGGCAGTGATAATATAAGGCAAATTCTTGCTCATACTTCATAGACAAGGAAGCAGAAAGCAAGCAGGGAGTAGGACCAGTCTGCATAAGCACAAGGTCTGCCCTTAATGATCCACTCATTCTAGCAAATCTCCAGTTCCTACCAGTTCCACATTCTCCCAAAGATGGTGCCATCAGCTGTGAGCCAATGGTTCAAACACTTAAGCTTTGGGGTGGGGTTGGGGGAGAAGGAGAGAGATCAATTCACATTCGAATCACAGGAACTGATTTATAGTAATTACATAGGCTACACATTTTTTAGTAAAAATTTTCTCTGTATGATCTATTTCCCAACAGAAAAGCTTAATAATAAAACAATTCCTTTTCAAGTAAATTGTAAGTCACTTTTACTGATTACATACCATGTGCCAAATATTATACTAAGACCTTAACAGTAATGGTCCACTCAGTCTTCAAGCAACCCTGGAAGGTTCGCACTATTATTATCCTTATTTTAACAAAAGAATGGGGGTGCAGTGGTTCCCAGTTTTGGCTTCAACAATTAACTCAGTATCCCTCAGAGGCAGGGCTCAAATATCACCATCCTTTCTATTCTAAGACATGATCGATATGAAAAACAATGAAATTTAGTGAGAGGAGAGATAAAGAATTTTCCCAGTGTGCTCTCTGCAAACTAGAGTTAAAACCCAGATTATTTGATTTATGATCCATGCTCTGGCCTATCACACTATACTCATTTTTGAATACAGAATATACTACCTCTCCCTAAAATACCCAGGAGGAATTAAAAGAAAGTTGGCAGGGAACCTGCTTCTCAAAATAGAGTAAACCTGAGGGTTGGAATTAGAGCTATACTATAACTGAAGCTAAAGGATGTATGAGAAGCAAAGATAGGGGCATGCTTAACATGGTATATGTTTGGGTTCATCCTTCTGACAATGCAGTGATACGGGTTTGCTGCATCTTAGAGAAAAACTTTCAGCTACAGTGGAGAGGATAGAGTATGAGGAGGGGTAAGTAAAACCAGCCATGAAATAAGAAAGAGGGTCTTACTGAATTAATTCATGATTAGGAATAGAGGACTGAACTGAAGAAATAGTTCAATGATTAAGAGCATCTGCTGTCCTTTTAGAAGACTGCAGCGCAGTTCCCAGTACCCATGCTCTATGGCTCACAACCACCAGTGCTCCAGCTGTAAGTGATTTGATTCCCTCTTCTGGCCTTTATCCATGCATGCACATATACACACACATACACATGCATACATATGAACACACACATGCAAAAATGATAAAAGATATCTTAAAGAAAAGACTGTGAATGACTCCTTAAAGGAACCATTTGTAGATCTATGTGAAAGGAAAAATGATGACTTAGCAAAAAGTAGGGGGAAAGTGTGGGGAGCGGGCACGGCCGCATGGGCCAAAGATGGTGCCCTGGCTCTATGCTAAGCCCCGTGACCTCGCTTGTTTATCCCAGTCTCAGTCATGCACAATGAAAGCAATGCATGTAACTCATTGGAGAGATTAGCCCAACATCTCGCGATACCATTCTATCAGCCAATCCTACATGCTGCCTTGGACATGTGTGTTTATGATTGGGTAGTGTGAGGTGGCATGAGTGAATGGAAGTATAAATTGAGGGCAGCCCCAGATGAGAGAAGACCAGTGTAGCAGAGAGAGACCAGATGAGAGACCAGATGAGGAGACCGGACCAGTGTTAGAGAGCACCAGTGTAGGAGAGTGCCAGCAGCTTTAGGCCAGAGAGCAGCAGATGAGGAGAGCAGCACCAGCATTAGAGAGCAGCATAGGAGAGAGCAGAGTGAGTGAGTGAACGGCCGCAGCTGTGTGAAACCTGAGAGAGAGAGAGAAGCAGAATAAAGCAGAAGCTGCAAAGGCAAGCTGCTCTGAACCATCCTTGGTGTCCTGTGTCATTTATTCCCACTGTCTCTGCTGGTCAGAGATATGTGGGCGCACGACAGGAAAGAAGAAAGAAAGACTCCAGGATGGCATTGATTCCAGCGGTACAACTGAGGTCAGAGAAAAGAAAGAGAATGACTTAGAGGAGGACACTGAGATCCATTTGACTATAGAAAAATAAAGTAGCAGATGAAAATAAAAATCTGTGTTTATGGAAAGAAGTAACAGTGGTAGCAATGCAGTTTCATCTGTATGTAGGCACAGATGAGACTCAGAGAGGGCAAGACTGCCTGAGCTACCACCTCCCTCTTAATGCATATCTCAAATTCTTATGTGACAAACTACGTATTTCCTGGAACCTCATTACATTGCCGGCTTCAAAGTACGCAGAGAAAAGAGCTGACTGACCTATTCTACACCTTGCAAGCTAGCTAATCCTTAGATTTCGAAAAATTAGAGAAACTTAGAGTCATAGGAACAGACATTTGAGCACAGTACTGAGTCTATAGAGAGTGTTTAAACAAAGTTCCTAACAAAGTGTTTATAAATTTCAACACTAATAATTGTATTAAGTTTTTGGTGGAAAGTGATGTGACTGTCCTCACCTTTGATCCGTCTTTTAAAGACAATATACAAAGAAGAAAGAAAACACACTTACCATTTTCCTACATAAAGAGGGCACTGGTGAAATGTTTATTTTAAGGAGAGGTAACTTGAGACACTTGCCATCTTCTGTGAACTGCCCAGCTGAAAAGTAGTAATGCCATTGTTCAAATTGAAAGAACTTCATTTCAGAGCCCAGTGCCCTTAACCATGTCTCAAATAGAAGACAAATTCAGAGAAGGGACTCTGTCAGGAAGGCTCTTCTACATCTCTCAAACTACGACCAAAAAAAAATGTAACTGTTTCTGTGTGGCTTCTATGTCTATTAAATATTGATGCCCTTGTTTTTCTTAAGGCTTGGGGTTTTCCTGATTCTGTTTTGGGGATCACTTTAGGCAGAAAAGAGCCTGGAAATCATCAAGGAGAAAAATACATCACTCAGAAGGACACCAGAGACAATCCCTGGAGACTCACACTGAATGTGGAAACATCCTTCTTCATTGCACAGGATTAAAGAAACAAAGATGGGAAGAGAAAGAAGGCCCCAGTGTTGGCTTCAGAAGGAAGAAACACATGGAAGTTTGAAAAAAAGTCATTGTTTCTCCAGACATCTTAGAGGAAACCCAGTGGTAGAAATAACTGGTCCATGTTGTGCAGTGTGCAGGACATACCTTCAAATGCCTCTAAGATTGATATGGGATGGTAGGGTGGGGCTTTATGCAGCAGATGTGATGTTATTAGAGTTGTGTGGGCACAGTTTCAAATAACACAATCAAACAGGGACAAAATTATTCTTTTATCATTTTCCTTAACAGTTTTCAAGTTATTATAAAGTCTAATTTGATACTGGTATGTTTTTAACAATTTTCTGACACCTGTATCCTCCCCTTTCAAAAAAGAGACATTGGAAGGAAACACGGGATTTAACTTGTAGTGAATAACATTATTCTGTGTTCTTTGTATTCATTTTCAAAGCTGCCTGCTATTTATGCCAAGTATTTTTTTTTTACTTATGTTCATAAAAGATTTTAAGGTAAGTTTGTGCAGGAAAAATAGGAATGTTTGAAATGTCTTATTATAGGAAAAATAAAGGTCAAATGAATATGTATCCAGAACTGTAATGACCAGGGTCTAGAGGGAGCCTTGAAGGGTCATTCTATACCTTTCAATCCTTATGTTGATTGGATCAGAGTGTGGTTCAACCTGGGGATATATATTTCTTTCATCTCTAGTATACTAGAGCATTTCCTGAGTGACATGAGGATAATGGCAGAAGAAGAATGAAAGAATGAATGAATGATCACAGCATGAGAAAAGAAGAAGAATCCTATAGGTCTTTATACTGAAGCATAAAGGTCTTTCTGATGAAACTTAAGAATTAGCATGTGGATGAGACCCTACCAAATTTGTCTTCATTTCTCCAAAGGATAGACTCAGAACCTATAATAGATCCAAGGCATAGGGTTTCTGCACAACCACTTTCCTAATACTAAGACACACACATAGAAAGAGGTAGCCCCAAGAGAATAGACCTAGGGCTTAAAAACCATGACTGCATTCTACCCCTGACATCCTTCTTAAAATAAATCCTGGAAAAATGAGGAGGCAGAGCATGGATTACTTCTTTAAATCTACATCCTAGTGTGTAAATAATGGGTTGGACTTGAAGAGGGGCAGGGACTAGGTTCACCTGATATTGCTAACTGTTTTGTATCTGCTACCTGAAACTCCTCCATGAAAGGACAGCCCTACCCATGCTCAGGCCTTCTGGGAGAAAAGCTTGAGGATAATAGTGTGCTTCAGACAGGAAACAAGTTATAGAACACTTCTGGTGACTGTGGTTTCCTCCCTGATCTGTAATACAATGTCAAACTCACATGGCTTTGTCCCAACTGCAAAGGGATGAAGCAGGTACACTTCCCAAACCAGTTCTTGTCCAGAAAGGATTTGTACACTACATTTATTTTCATACTATATTCATCAATATCAATTTTATGTATTAATATTAATTCTTTGGGGAATATAAATATTTATCCCAATTGTTATAAACTATGAACCAGTTGCAGGGCTAAGTATACTCATTAGTTGATTGATGTTACTCTGGATTCTCTACCAACAGGAATGAAACTATTGCTTAAATTTTATTCATTGTTTATGTTTTAAATATATATGCTGTCTTAGTTTTTCTGCCTGATCAATGAAAGGGAGACTATTCTCCTTCCAAAAACCTAAGATCGTCTTTCATTTCTGGACTATACAAAGGTGCATATTCATGGCAAAGAAGTTTTAACAAGCTTGCCTTTCCAAGAGGGACTTCCTCCTGTGACAAACTGGGGTGGTGTCTAGTTAATCTGCCTTTATGATTAGCATGTAATTTCCATTTCGTCTTATTTCCCTCCTCATATATAAAGTGAAGGATAATGGATGGGCCCATACTCAAAGAGCAAAGGAAAGATCTAAAAGAGAATGCATTTGTCAAGGCCTGCAGTAGAGTTTACTGACGGCTAGGCTGGCTAGATTGTGACCACACTTCATTTTTCACTCGTATTCTGCTTAATTTATCACAAATGTCACCATCCCAGAGCTGTCAGCCTGGAAAGATGATGCCCTTGTTGTGTGGGCTTCACGGGCACTGACTGTTGGCTTGGACTGTGAGGAGAAAGCTATCATTCATAATTTCTCACTCTACTAAGTTGAAGAAGGTGGATGCCTTGGAGCTGAAGGAAAAAGGAGACAGTGGAGTTGAGCAGATGGGAAGCCAGCATCTTAGCAGCCTTCATTGCAGGCTGTGGTGCTTCTGGCTACCTACCTGTGGTCTTCATTGCTTAAATATCAACCTGTGCCATGTTTTATGGTAATCTCTAGCCACCTGTGGGTATCAAACACTTAAAAGATGGCTAAAATGGACAAGTGTTCAGTAATTAAAACCCATAGTATGAAAACTTAGACATTGAGATTACCCTTATATCCACTGGTTTTGCTTTTTGCCCATTAGCAAAGAAATGCCTTTCTGCAATGGATAAAGACTAGTACAGAGGTCAACAGCTGGTCAAAATTCAGAGCGATTATTGGGTGCTGAACCCTAATTTATAGATTTTTCAATGCAACCCCTAAGGCTCAGGGGAAAAAACAACAAGGTATGCCAATCATACTAGAATGAAACAGCTACACAGGGCTTCACCATTACTCTTCACTACATTCTCAAATAAGTAGATTATCCAAGCTATTCACTCTTATAAGCATCTCTTGTGTAAAAGGGAAATAGTAAAATATGTTTTCATAAGGTTACTATTGTATACAGAGAAGGATGAGATATGTACACTAAATGTCACCTCTGATTACTGACTAACAGTGTAAGAATGAAATAAACATGTAATACTTCTTCCTCAGTCTCCAGGGCAACTGAGTATTAGGGGTTGTGGTGGTTTGACTATGCTTGACTAAGAGAGTGGCCTTGTTGGAGTAGGTATGGCCTTGTTGGAGGAAGTATGTCACCATAGGAGTGGGCTTTGAGACTCTCCTCTTAGCTGCAGAGAAAATAATTTTCTCCTGATTTACTTCAGAGGTAGAACTCTCAGCTCCTTCTCCAGGACCATGACTGCCTGTGCTGCCGTGCTTCCTGCCTTGATGATACTGGACTGAACCTCTGAACCTGGAAGCTAGAACCAATTAAATGTTGTCATTTGTAAGAGTTGTCTTGGTCATTACATATCTTCTTAGCAACAAAAAAAAAAAAAAACCCTAACTGAGACAGGGGTCAAATGACAGGAACCTCACTGGTAGGGGGCAAAGTTTTCCAATGTCAAACACCAGCCTATGTAAACAGCCCAGTCATTCCCTAAGCCTTCTCTTGGCCAGAACCTGTTTTAGCTGTGGTTTTAAAAGTTTACAAAGATTTGTACATTTATTTACCCTTGGTAGAAAAAGTAATGTGCATAAAAATTGGGTTTCATTTCAGAATGGCAAATTAAGCTGAGAGCAAATCACCTTTTTCCATCTTGTACTATCAGATGGATTGTGAAAATCCCTCTCATGAAGATTTCAAACATATTTTTAGAAAGGGATATAACAAATACTCAAAGAACATTAAAATTACATGTGGTATAAATTGTCTCAAAGATTAGAGAGAAGAGGCAACACTCCAACTCAGTATGTAAGATTATGACACCAAGAAAAGAAAGGGATAATATCGAAACAGAGAATTATTGAATAAAAATCTCAAATAAAATATTCATTTGTTAAATCAGCAGTACTCTAAATAAAATAAATCATGTCCCAAGTAGGCTTTACCTCAAAATAAAAGACTGTTTCAATATCGGAATTTTCAAAACTCATCATATAAATAGACCAGTGAAAAAATATGAGGTCACACCAATTCACATCAAAAAAATCATTGGCAAATATTCAGAGTACCATATTCCCCAAGGAAAGTGTTTTGCCAGGCACTCAGTACCCTAAATAGAACTGTCCTAGTGAAAGAGTTTTGTTTTACATAACAAGGAAATGTCTTCTGATAAAATATATAGAAAGCACAATATTTCTGAAACTTAAGACAAATCCCCTTTGAATTCAGAAACAGGGCAAATGTTCCTACTATATTTCTATTACCATTTAACTCAGAAAAATGAGACAGAAAAATGCTGGAACAAAGATGATACCTGGTTTTTTGACAGTGAATTACATATAAAGGAAGTCTTTCTAAAAAGATCAAACTGCCAAACATAAGAAATAATTCCCCAGGATCCTAGATGTAGCGTCAGTTTTAGTATATGTTACAGGAGGGATGAGAAGGTTATTATCATTTATAATTATAATAAACTTAGGAGAATTGGGATTAGAGATATGGCTAAGTGGTCAAGAATACATTGTACTCTTGTAAAGGGTCCAAGATCAGCCCCCCAGCACTGACATGGTAACTCATAACCATTTGTAACTCCAGTTCCAACAGATCTGATATTCTCTGCTGGCCTCTCCAGGTACAAGGTGCATGCATGGTATACATGTAGGCAAACGAGTCATAAAACAAAATGAAAATAATAAGGGTTTTTGTTTTGTTTTCTTTTTCTAAGTTATGAGGATCAAGATAGAGATATAAAAAGTAGTTTCAAAGTTCAGGGAGAAAATTTGTAAATGTTGGAGATTATTCAACCATATCTGTATAAATGGAGAAAGAATCATGGTTATGGGTGAAAAGTCAGCAACTTAGGTGTATTTTCTTTGAATTAATCAATGAATTTCAAGAGCATGATAATAAAGTACAGACAGAACTGCTATCGACTAATAACAATGAGGAGTGTAGCATTAGTCTATGGATAGACAAATGAATTGAAGTAATACAGTTTAGAAAGAGACTGAAGTGTTGAACAACTTAAAATGTAGGAAACACAGCATCAAAGTTCTTAGAGAAATTCAAGATTATTTAATGATCACTGTCTTCATCTTGGAAGGAAAATTATTTCATATCATTCTGAAACTTATACATATATGCAAAGGAGAGCAAGGCTAAACCTCATACCCAAAGGGCCATGAGAATGAATGGAAATATGCAGCTGTGGGGGTTAGCGGGGGCAGGGGTAACTTCTAGAAAGTCTAAGAGACATGCGATGTCAGAGGCTCCCAGGACTCAATGGGGATGACCTTAGCCAAAATGCCCAACAGTGAGGAGAAGGAACCTGAAGAGACCACCTTCAGTAGATAGACATTGCCTCCAGTGTAGGGATGGGGCCACCCACCTACCTTCAAAATTTTTGACCCAGAATTGTTCCTGTCGAAAAGAAATGTAGGGACAAAAATGGAGCAGAGATTGCAGGAAAGGCCATCCAGTGACCAGCACAACTTGCGATTCATCTTATGGGCAGGCACCAAACCCTGACATTATTACTGATGCCATGCTTACCTTGCAAACAGGAGCCTGACATAGCTGTCCTCTGAGAGGCTCTACCAGCAGCTGACTGACACAGATACAGTCAACCATTGAACTGAGGTCAGGGACCCCTGTGAAATAGTTAGAGGGAGGATTGAAGGACCTAAAGGGGATGGAAACCCCATAGGAAGAACAACAGTTTCAGCTATTCCAGACACCTCAAAGCTCTCAGAGATCAAGCCACCAAGCAAAGATCATACATGGGCTGGTCCATGACCTCAGGCACATATTTAGCAGTCTGTCTGGTCTCAGTGGGAAAGGATGTACCTAATCCTGTAGAAACTTGATGTCCCAGGGAAGGGAGATGCTGGAGATGTGGGTGAGGGGGGTTGATGGACAGGTGGAGGAACACCCTCTGAGGCAAAGAGGGCAGGGGATGAGGTAAAGAACTCTGGGAGGGGGTACTAGGGAGGGGGATAATGTTTGGAATGTAAATAAAATAATTTAATGAAAAAGAAGTAAATGAAGCATGATCATAGTCCATTACATTTGCTCTGGCTGCAATGCACTCACAAGAGTGGCATGCACTGTCACATGTGTGTTATGGGTTGTCAATATATTACAGGCCAGCCCACACTTAAAGGGAAGCAGTTATTTAAAGACATGAACAAAATGGGCCAAATTAAAAATTTGTCCACTGTTCTGAAATTCTTGATACTGCCTAAGGTTACAGGAATGACTCAAAAGTCATAACACCCAAATTTACTCCATTCTATGGTATTTTAATTTCTACTTGCAAGGTTCAATGGGTCTTTCGTCTTCTTCCCTTCCCTTCAATACACTTAACTCTGAACCGATACACACTTCCAAAAGAGCCATTCCTACCAAGGTGAGCAGAACACTGAAACGTGATTGAATAACTACTGGTTCCATCATGATCTGAGCACAGCAGAAAACTCAGCTAACTGCTTTGAACGGAGAAAATAGATATTTAGTTGGAAGTAGAATAAACAAGACCACGTAATCTATTAATGTTCCAGGCTCTGCTTTCCTTCCAGAGCTTCCAAATCATAATTTCCAGAATGATCCTGCCTTAAGTAGCACAAATTATATGAAAAAAAAATCCCTAAAAGCACACACTGGTCAACACTGTGGAGATCCGCACTCACACAAATTCTCTTTCCTATTACTGTCCATTAAAAGGAGGCAAGGAAGCCGGGCGTGGGGGTGCACTCCTTTAATCCCAGCACTCGGGAGACAGAGGCAGGTGGATTTCTGAGTTTGAGACCAGCCTGGTCTACAAAGTGAATTCCAGGACAGCAAGGGCTATAAAGAGAAACCCTGTCTCAAAACAACAACAACAACAAAAAAAGGAGGCAAGGAAATCTTCAGCTCTTTGACACATTACAAATAAAGTCACAAAAAGAAACTATTCTTGATCCTCAACTAAGAACGTTAACTCTGATCCACACTAATACCTCACACGAGCCATCGTTCTTCATAAGTCACACCTAAAACAGCAATGATAACAGTGGCGCTTCATTAAGTACTCACTACATCCCAGGCACTGGATGAAGGATTTATATGAATTACTCCAGTTAGGTGTCATAATAAAGCCTAGATTAAGCACTCCATCTTAGTTCTCTGGGTAGATGTACTGAGGCAAAGTATAGCTGTGTAATGTACCCAAGTACTAGTGATTGGCTAGCAACACTGCAGAGATCTGAAAGTATATAAGTCTTCATCATCTGACATTTTAGCGTCCCTTCAGTTATTTACTGTACAAAAATTTTAAATGTTTCTTAATGAAAAATGGCACTCTTCACATATTAATGTAAAAAATTAAATGCATGCTTATTAAAAGAAAAAAGTGTCACTATAACAGTTTTAAGATTTATTTTTATGTTTTAAATTTTGTGTATGGGTTTCTGTGTGTAAGTATGTGCATAGCATATGAGTGCAGAGCCTGTAGAACCCATTAGCACATCACATCTCCTAGAGGTGAAGCTGTAGTCAGTTGTAAGCTGCCTAGTGTGATCACTGGGAACCAAACTTGGGCTCTCTGCAAGAACAGCGTGTGGTCTTCACCACTGAGCAGTCACTTGAGTCCTTGGAACATATTTTCAACCTGCCCATTAGCAGTTGTATGTTACTGAGAAAGTAAATTAACCTTTATTTTTCTCCTATATACTATGTGTATTTAATCCTGTTTTCCTACAGGGCTGTAGTGCCGAGAGTTTACATTCTTCTGAAAGGGTTATCTAAAATGAAGCACTGTAATGCCAAGATATAAGCAATTAATAGTTCCCACATGTGAGAAGCATGCAAAGAAGGAGAGACTGATAGATAATTAGTCTATATAGAAAACACATATAATACATGCTGGATAAAATGCACCCAAATTGCTTGATTACTACTAATAAAATACTGCTTAAAACTTTGCTTGAAAAAGGTGAAGAGATGTAAGCACATCATTCAACAGACCCAGCAAATATTCCTAGACAAGCCCTCGGAACCGTACCGTCTCCAAACACTCTCAACACGGCACACCAGTATGGTGGGAGATACAGGGATGAATCACCTAGTACTGAGAAAAAAACACTTTTTTTAAAGCCATACATCTTCATCCTTTAGCCATACCGTAGGGTTATTAATATCTACCTTGCTAGGATGCTCATATTTAATAGAGGCTGACTTGATTTAGTTTCTGGATGCTACACTAGCTCAAACATGTCCAGGTAATTAAATACTCTGCAAAACTAAAACAGAAAGTAGCAATAACAGAAGCTTCCGAGGCCAACTCTGAAAGCTAAGGTCATGTTGAGGAGTGGTCTCTAAGAGCTGAGAGAGCTTAGGGAAAGGTCAAATCCCCAGGGTTGAACATAACCCTTGTATTACCCCACAGAGAGTTTTTCTACCTTGAAGAGGCAGCAGGAAGGACAGGCAATAGTTTGGGCAGTTTTTCAGAGTGAGATATACAAAAAATATCTCCCAAGACCTACCTAGGAGGAAAGAGCCAGTAGCCACTGATATATTGATTGATGACACTAAGACCTTGATATCAGAATGAAGAGACCCTAATCCCATGGAGTAGAGTATATGAAGTGTCCAGAGATTCTCCTGCCAGACTCAAATTAAATAGGTCCCAGATGGCTGATACCAAAAACACCTGGCAGAGTGAGTGTGCATTTTAGGGGAATTAGAGAATGCCATTTTGTTAATAATTTATAAACTTTTAAATCTAATGGCACATACAAAAGAGGAGAAAAGCAAAGAGTCAAAAAGATAAATTAACTTCAGTAGGACCAACAGATCAAAACAACAAAAACAAAATCAAAAACTAAACAAACAGAAACCCAAAACAAACAAACAAACAAAAACAGCAAGAAATGGGCTTTTGACAGGAATTTTCTAGATAAAATCCCAGACCCAGACTCTATACAACATGATGATGTTCGTGGAGAAAAACACAGGAAGTTTTCCCGAGTGGTAAACTATTTAAGAAAAGGAGGATAGTGCCAATTTCACTCCCCCAGATAGGAAACAACAAAAATCAATGAAATTAAAGCACTGGTGTTCAGTTTAATAGCAAATAAGGAGAATTTAATAAATTCTCTCAAGGATAAAAATAGGTTCACTGAAAGGTCGGAAGATGTTACTTAGAATGCTACAACATAAGTACTGAAGAGCAGAAGCAGTAAGGAGACTGCAGTCAACAGTGGGCATGGTACATCATGCCTCTAAAGTTTAGTACTCCAGCATTGAAGGTGGGAGTATTACCATAGTTCAAAGCCAGACTAGAACACGTAGTTAATTCCAGGCAAGCTTCTTCTACTTTCTATGTAGCAAAATCATGTCTCCAAGTGTGATATAATGAGAACATTTATTCTTTATTAGATGAAGCCAAAGAAATATTGAAATAGATTACAGATGCAGATTTTCTGAAACTGATGATAGATATTAATATACAGAATTAAAGCTTCACTGGACTTCAGTCTGCAAGGCAAAAAAAAAAAAAGACTGCTCTTACTGCAATAGCACAAAAATCTGAAAAGTGTGAGCCTCTGTCTTTACTTGAATCAGAGGGCTGAAGCTATGAAGCAGTGATAAAAATCAAAGCATGAAGAGAGGCAGGTGCAAAGGGCAGGGGCAAAGGGCAGGGGCAAAGGGCAGGGGCAAGCAGTAAGCGTTTGCTTACCTGAGTCAGACTCGGGAAGATAGAAAGAAGAAGAATTCAGCTAGGATTATTTATTAACTGTGGAAAGCTAACATGAGATGGTCGAGCATGCAGAGCTGGCTCTAAGGGCGGAGAACATGGTGCTCTCATGGTTTATTTATAGTTTCTTCTCCAGAAACTCCACCACTTATGTCTGAAGAAGATGGGTAGAAGCTGTTGTATAGTCATTTCTTCCAAATTAGAATACTCTCTCCTAGAGACAAAACAGTCTTGCATCTTATAAGAACAGAAAGTTCATATATCTTACAAAGGAAGACTCACAAGGCCTCTTCCCAAGGTCATATACTGATGCTATTATTGAGAAGAGGAGAATTGTTTCTAGCTGAAGTGTCTACATATTTCATAAGGAACATAAGGGACATGATTTTTGTGAGTGAGCACTCATG
>LR749506.1:4494653-4567153 GCA_902729485.2 Mus minutoides | reverse complement strand
ATTAATACTATTAATAATGACAAGGGACAACAGGATGGTTTTATGGGTAAAGACACTTGTTGCCAAACCTGATTAGCTGAATTTGGTTTCCCGGGAATTCAATATAAAGTAATATAAAAGGAGAGACTTGTATCCAGTACTTTATCTTCTCATCTCTACACATACATTGTAGCATACTTGGGTCTGCTAAAATAGCATGATATATATGGCATTTACATCAGGAATTGTATTGATAAGTATAGTTCTAAATTATTTGCACTACTTGGTGACCTCACCAAGACACAGAGCATTTGTGTCTTTTGTGGAAGCAAGAACAAAGGCACTTGCCAAAAGACCCAAGGGACCTTTCAGAGTAAACTGAATCAGAAGTTTATGCCAGAAAATATTCACCCAGATATGAAGCATCTACAAATAGTGATGGTTCTTGTTCATAAAGACTAAACTAACCAGCATTATCAAGTCAACATTTTCTTCTGTGCTCTTCCTTCAGATTTCTACAATCAACATAACCGAGAATATGGAGTACCAGTCATAACTCAAAAATGCTGCATCTATGAATGTCTAAAAACATCCACAGTAGGCACAGTTTAGACTTTAATGGAATAGCACTTTAAAACTGTTGGACATATGTTGGCCATCTCCACGGGGGGTGGGGAGAAAGGGAGTTCTTTAGACTGTGTGTTAGGAATGCACATTGCTGAGTAGATGCAAAAATAGTCCAACTTCTGTGACTCTATAGCATCTGAGGTTGATATTTTATCTTTATCCCTATTTTCTGTTCTATCTATGATCTAGCCTTATATATAACATTACCATAATATGTGAACAGTATCATCAGAATAAACAAATATACATCCCAACACTGAAAATGGACAGACTCTGAAGGTTAAAAACATATAGCTTTAAATATTGGCATAAACAATTTTTGTAGCCCCCCACATAAGTCTATAGTGAAGACCTAACCCCCAATATGATGATATCAGGAGGTAGGGCTTTTGGGAAGTTACTGTGTCATGAGTATAGAGCCCTCACAAGGGAGCTACTGCCTCCTCAGGGGAAAAAAGAACAGTACACAAATATACACATGAGGGTGCTTACTCAGGCAGCCTGGTACTCTCATTCCTCCTCTCACATCTCCTCCCTGCCCCTTCTCTCTATATATATTGTTAAGAAACAATAAGAAAATGGGCATCTCCAAGCCAGAAAGAGACCTCTCCTCACACACTAGATGGTAGCACCTTTTCCTTGATTTCCCAGACTCCAGGACTATGGGAAATAGGTGCTGCATGTTTAAGACACTAAGTCTAACATAGTCTGTTATAGCAACCACATTTCCTAAACCTCTTTAAAAATAACAACTCTGAAGTGCTCTGTTTGCTTGGTGGACAGTAGAAATCCAGTTCCCACCAAGAAAGTGCTAAGTGTCTGCCTTGAAACTCCCAGAAAATCACATGCCTGGAATAAAAACATGTGTGCTGAGGTATGGAGAGCTCAGTCTTTATTCTCAGGGAATCCAAGTGGGCTATTTTGAAATGGCTAACATGCTCCTTCTGTGACCTAGGAAGAGGCCAGGCCAGATTTTCTGTCTACCCTGGTCAAATGGGACATTTACTCAGCCACTGTACTGATAATGTATATCTATTTCTCAATATGTGAATATGGGTTATTGTACCTGGGTGAGACACGGTTGCTCGATCAGAAATAAACACCCATGAAGAACACTATCTGATGTCAGGCTCAGTCCAGGTCTCTCTCTCTCTCTTTCTCACTCTCTCCTCTCTCTCTCTCCCTCTCTCTCTCCCCCTCTCTCTCTCTCTCCCTCTCTCTCTCTTCCTCCCTCCTTCTCTCTCCCCCTGCCCCTCTCTCTGTCTCTCTCTCTCTGTCTCTCTGTCTCTGTCTCCCCTAGCAGAGAGGGAAGACAGAGACAGAGATGCTAACTCCAAATCTCCTCTTTCTGTTGGTCTGCTAACACCAACAATGGAAGGCCATTGTATTGGCTATTCCTGGTTGTTAACTTGAGTATATATGGAATGAACTACAATGCAGAATTGGAAGGCTCACCTGTGATCCTGATTTTGAAGCTGGGAGATACAAATTTCTGACCTATATCTTGGCATGGAGATCTTGAGGCATAGTGACTATGAATCCCAGCAGACTAAGGCAAGGAGATCTCTGAGTTCAAGGTCATCTGGGAAAAAGTAAGTCCCATTTCCAGGTGTGGTAGTACACACCTTTAATCTGGGCCACATTTGCTGGAGACCTATAAAAGTACGTTGGATGAAGCAAGATTCTCTCTTCTTTCCCCTGTGGGACTGAGCAACTGCTAGATCCTTTGACTTCCATTCACAGCTGCTGCTGTCCATTGTTGGGGAATTTGGACTGCAGACTGTAAGTCATCAACAAATTTTCTTACTATATAGAGGCTATCCATAAGTTCTGTGACTCTAGAGAACACTGACTAATACAGCTACCAAAGCTGGTCATTTCTAAAACTGACAATTACATACAAGAAGTCTTTGAAACCTGCCCATCCACTACCAGGAAGTTCTCCAGGATGACTGGTGAGCCAACAGGCCTTCTTAGAATAATGGAGACTGTAATTCAAAGAGGACACCATTGATAAAGCTATGTCCTAGTCAAAAAGGCAAGGAACTAGATCATAGCATCTGTACTGCTTATGGGGAGAAAATGACAAGGGGCCCCTGGAAATAGGATAATCAACATCTACTAAGGATAACTGTCTTAGAAAAAAAAATTTCTACATGGTATTAATAGTAAATAAATGTCACCAGCAAACTTTATCAAATTTGCATAAGTAAAATGAAAAGAAGCTAGAAGCCAAAACATGGTAATTCCATCAGTATCATTTTCTTAATAGTGTTGCAAAATTCTCAGACTTGAAATGTATTATCTTGTCCATTTTCCTGTCTTCATGGTGATACTAACATTATGCAACAAAGTTTTCCTTTAGTTTGTAAATTATAAAACATAATTTGATTTTCCAAATTTGAAGGATGAAAGCATATGTCCTACCAAGCCTGGATGTTAGATGAATAGCACATATTGTAACATGTTTATAAACACTATGGAAAGTAGCCATCATTTCTCTGAAATTGAAATTGAAATGTAGTACAGTATCCTGACTATATTGGATGTGATGCAGGCACCATATTGTACATTCAACTTGGCCAAATAGACTTTCTCAAAATATTAAAAGGTGTCATCCAAGACAAAGGAATGATACTTTGTAGTCCTTAAACCATCCAGCATTTGTGAAGCTCCATGGCGGATACCTGCCTTTCACTCCAGCACTCTCAAATTGATACTCAATAATGAGTTTGTGTTAGTTGTTTAATGACATCCTTCTAGTAAATTACCTCTCACCCCCCAACACTTAACTCTGGGTAAACCCATACTGTAGCCTTCTTGTGTTATTAATGATGGTCATACAACCACAGTCTATCACATACCTATGACATTATCTGCCAGATGTTATGCCTGGTTTGTTTTCTGCTGCTGTGACTAAACAGTAGTCAAAAACAACGGAGGCAGGAAGAGGTTTATTGGCTTCACAGTCCATCATTGAAAGCAAACAAGGTAAAAACCTAGATAAAGGCTCTGGAGCAGAGACCATGGAGGAGTATTGCTTACTGACTTGCTCCAAGACTCATATTCATATTATATTTTCTATACGCCCCGCCTACCGGGATGACTTCGTCAGGGATGGCATTGCCCATAGTAGGCTGGGCCCTCTCACATAAATAATTAATTTAAGAAAAAAAATCCCCCATATACAGGCAAATCTGATACAGGCATTTTTCTCAATGCCTACATCAGGCATTGGAAAGGTCCCCTCTTTCCAGATGGCACTAGCTTGCGTCAAGTTGATAAAAATCTAACCTGTACAACAGGTCATCTCTTTCTTTACATGATGAGAAACCTGCACAAGGAAATGTTTCCACCAAATACTATTTATATATTCTTCCTCCAACTGTGTCAACAACTAAACTAAGCAACAACACATTTTAAATAATTTAATACAGCACTTTCGTACAAACCACCAGGGGATTTTTTGGGCAAGTGTTGTCTATTAATATTCTAACATTTGCCTCTTCTCTTAGACTTTGAGACCCTTGGGAACAGTGACTGTGGATTGGTCACCAAAATACCTCCCTTTCTAGAACATGGAAAGTAGGACTTTGGGAAGCAAAGAAACTCCAAAACTATGTGTCAGATAAGTGAACAAATGAAAGATGTCTAGCAACAATCATTTCAGAGTCAAGAAAAGGCCCAAGCTATCCCACCATATTAATAATTTCAAACTATCACATCAGAACTTCTAAAGAAGAAATAGGTGAATTAATGAGAAGTGTGAGCTGAAGAACAGTGTCACTCCTCTGAGCCATGGATTGTTAGGGACAGAGGAAAGCTGTGGAAAAATGTGGCTTAATCAGGCAGTGTTGCTATGATGCTTCAACAAATACCCCACTTACTGTGTAGCTCATGGCATATATTAGCAGAGTCTTTTTTAAATGACTTATTTATTTTTCTTCTATGTACATTGGTGTTTTATCCACATATGTGCCTGAGTGAGGGTGTCAAATCACTTGGAACTAGATTGCAGACAGTCATGAGCTGCCATGTGGGTACTAGGAATTGAACTCCAGTCCTCTGGAAGAACAGTCACTGTTCTTAAACCACTGAGCCATCTCACCTGCCTCCATAAGCAGATCTCTAAAAGGAATTTACCTGATCCTCATGTCATATAAACTGTTACTAAGAGATTTGTGGTGTTTGATTAATGGTAAATACTTAGAGATGGCTGAGCCTTGAGGACTAAGAGCAAAAACAAAAAAAAAAACTACCTAAGATTTAATTCAAACTCTTTAGTGGCCACCTGACTGTTATGGTCCAGAAAATCTGAGATGGGACTATTAGAGGAAAGGAAGAAGAAATGAATGGAAAGGACCAACGTAATAGAGAAATACATTTTCCTCAACAAAAGAAAAACTCTCAGTGTAAAAATAATAGATGAATTCCATATGAATCGAGAGGTTGAATTTTAACTCAGTGTCTACAATCTGTTAAAGATAAAATGCAATAAGGTCCTTTCCTAACTGAACCTCCATTTCTCCATCTGTGGAACAAAGGCATCAAACTGGAACAACATGTCTCCAAATAATGAATTCTGTGGGTCCACAGGACATCATTAAGTGATATGTAAAGAGAAAAAAGCACCTCTGTGGTTAATTAAATTTGTGAAATGCTGGGCTAAGCAAAACAAAATGGGTTTCTTTGCTTTAGGATTTTCAATGCCTTTATAGTTCTAATATGGTTTCTCTTCTCTTTCTTATAATAGGGATAATAGAGCCTCCTCGTGAAGTTCTTGGGGGGATTGTGAGAATCTCTTCTAAGAGCAGAATAAAGGTTGCTCCTATAACTGTGGTTACAATCTCCACAACTGTTAGCATTAACCTGGGACCTGTAGTGATATACTACATAGTGTTCTCCAAGCTAAGGGAGTGTTCTTCTTATTGTATTCATGTTTAGAAAGTATCTCCCTGAGGGCTACTATCACTCAATACACCATCTGAGATGTCCTAACTAGAATGATTCTCCAGATTCTTCCCTCTCGACATCCTCTGCATGGTAAATTAAACTTCTAAAAACAGGCTGCTAGGTCTTGAGAGAGTATGTTAAAGCACACAAGAAGACCTAAATGAATATTTGTTCAATTAACAAATCAATAGTTTGGGGGGTTGTTTGTTAGTTTGCTTGCTTGCTTACTTAATCACTTGTTTTTTTTTTTAAGTTGGAAGACCGTGAGCTTTGCCTGTGTCACCAGATCAGATCCCATCCCTTTCTCTTATCTGTGGGTTTGCCATTCCAACAGGGAACACCAACTTTCAGCTTATCTACAACATATGCTCTACATCACTTCCTCCCAGGCCAATTCACCCATGATCACACAGGCCATCCATCAGCTACCTCATTCATTCCTTCTTTTATTCCCTCATTCAGTAAATATCTACAAAAGTCCCCCTTAGAGCTCATCACTATGATAGCAGAGAGAAAATTATAATGATGCTTCATTCATAGACTTGGCATTTACAGTAATTACAGTATCCTCAAGGAGAAAAATATGCTCAGCACTGGAAATTTAATGCAAATCACGATAAGGACAGCAATGGTTGGAACACATGACCAGACTGTAGCTGGCTTTCAAGAGCAGGAGAATGTGCGAGGAAATGTATGTGGCATCTAAACTGGCCTTCAACTGGCTCACACTTATAATCTCAGGGATGAGGAGCTGAGGCAGAAAAAACATGCCACAAATTCATAGGTAGCCTGGACTATTAAACAGTGGGTTCTGGAACAGCCTGGACTACAGTGCAAAACCTTATTTCAAAACAACTTCAAAATGTAATTAAAATCACAGGCCCTTAAAGGTTCTGGCTGTGAGACCTTTAAGGCAGAGAGAACACCTAACAAAATGTCAGGTGAGTCATTACATACAATCTACAGTGAGGGGCTATGGGAAGTTGCATGGCATGACATAGCATAACCTGATAATGCATAAATTCAGGAATTTTACCCAGAATCTGCCCAAAGCTGGATCTTTGGATCATGCAAGCAATCTTTTTTTATTTTTGCACTTACCAATAATGTGTATTAGTGGGAAATGAAATCAGTACTAAAAAGTTAAATGTACTCATCTCTCAGAAAACTGTGTATGATTTTAAATGCATTATATACATACATATATCCTCACTTAATTCCTACAATCCACTTCTCAAGTGAGGCAACTTAACAAAGACCAAAGAATAACAAGGAGTAAAACGTAAGGCTTTCCCCAGTTTCTCCTGGCTGTGGAACCAGATCAGATCTTAATAATTACTAATAAGTATGCGATATTTATCTGAACAGTAAAGAAACCGGAGCCAAATTGAGGCAACTCACTGGCTCAAGACCACACACCAGGAAGGAAGAGAACTGGCACTGAACCTGGGAGCTATGTGAGTCTCTGGGATGAGATGTGAAATATAACATAGAACCTTTACAGTGGTGGCAGCAGCAGCAGCAGCAGCAAATGTCAAGAAGAAATGACAAGAATGTCACTGTCTTCATTACTATATTCACATTGTGTCCTCACAATAGCCCTACAAAGAGGCCACATATGAGAACAGAGATGCATATCATCCAAACAGCTAGGTGTGGTCAAACCAAGATTTGTACCTAAGTTCCCCAGCTTCGGTCTAATTCTTCTCTAATATAGAACAGATGAATGCTAAGGGGTTGAATTATGACCACCCATGCCACCTGCTCAAGGGACAGAGTAAGAGGTGTGAATCGCAAGAGCAATGTGTCTGAAAATGTTCCCCTGGTAATGACTCCTGATGGATGATTGCCTGTATTTTTCTTGCACAAACTGAGTGGATGCTTTGAAATTTTTTTCATAAAATGAATAACACATAACCTGCTCAATGTTTAAACAGACTCATCTGTATATACAGGTATGGAAAAGGTTTCAAAGACATGAGTACTCAATGCACGGTTGTGGTGGCTATATCTTCAAAGTAGAAGCAGGGTTGAGAGGAAGGAAGACCATAGTGGGGGTGCTTCAGTTCTTCTTAAAAGGAGAACAAAATAATCACTGGAGCAAATATGGAGATAAAGTGTAAAGCATAAACTGAAAGAAAGGCCACCCAGAGACTTTCCCACCTGGGGATCCATCCCATATACAGTCACCAAACCTAGACACTATTGTAGATGCCAAGAAGTGCATGCTGACAGGAGGCTGGGATAGCTGTCTCCTGAGAGGCCTTGCCAGAACCTTACAAATACAGAGATGGATCCTTGCAGCCCACCATTGGACTGAGCATGGGGTCCCCTACAGAGGACTTAGAGAAAGGATTGAAGGAGCTGAAGTGGTTTGCACCCCCATAGGAAGAACAACAGTATCACTCCCAAGCTCCCAGGGACTAAGCCATCAACTAAGGATTACACATGGCTCCAGCTGCATATGTAGCAGAGGATGGCTTTGTCAGGCATTAATGGGAGGAGAGGTCCTTCATCCTATGAAGGCTGAATAGATGCCCCAGTGTAGGGGAATAGAGGGTGGGGAGGTGGCAGTGGGTGGGTGAGTGGAGAAACACTCTCATAGAAGCAGTGGCAGGGAGGATAGGATAGGGTGTTTATGGGAGGGGTGGGAAACCAGAAAGAGGATAATATTTGAAATGTCAATAAAGAAAATATCCAATTTAAAAAAAGGTGTGGATGGTGAATTCGAAGAGAGGCCTTAAAGAAAGACTATTTTCTAAAATATAAATGAAAGAAGTCCTGTGTTGTTGTTGTTTTTTTCCTTTAGTTTCTACCATTTCATGTTTGTGATCTTCTGAATGGAAGCTATCATCTCAAGGGAGGCAGCCGTTTTTCTAAACTAGAAATGATCACTAGGCTGTGGGATTAAAAGACAGCCACAGCCGCGTAGTGGCGCACGCCTTTAATCCCAGCACTTGGGAGGCAGAGGCAGGCGGATTTCTGAGTTCGAGGCCAGCCTGGTTTACAAAGTGAGTTCCAGGACAGCCAGGGCTATACAGAGAAACCCTGTCTTGAAAAACAAACAAACAAACAAAAAGACAGCCACAATTGTCCAATAATGTGAGTCAGAGATGCTCCTTTCTAAAGGGGCCTTTTGGCTCATTTTTATTTAATGTTAAAAAAAACAAAAACAAAAACAAAAAGAATGCTTATTAGGTAGCTAGAACTGCTCTCTTGAAAACTGCAGGAAGGAAGACATTTTGGCTAATAGCTTTGTAAAAAAAGTTGGTTAGAAAATAACAACTATTGCTAAGTGGCGAGATAAGTGTTCAATTAGTGACAACTGTGTAGGAAGTAAAGAGCAGGAAAATATTACGGTGAGTCTAAGCTAATGGCATGAAGATAAAACCTCCCCCTCCCGAGGCCTCCCTGCTTTACAACTGGAGACATTTTCAAATTGGTGGTGGGCCACCCAAGAACAAAAGCCCATGGTGTCTGCTCTTCATCTTTCCTTTGTATCTGAAATTGCAAATGAAGCAGAAGGAAGTTAGTTTAAAAGTGTGTTGCATCTATAGCACATATAAAATATTAATAATGTGTTTATTTATTACAGTATAGTGATAACTAGATTATTAAATGCCAGGGACTGTTATGCTCCATTCAGTCAGTCTTCACTCATTAGATGGGTGGTTTATGTACAGAGGAAACCAAGGCTCAAAGAGAGACGGAAAACTATAAAGGGGCATATAGATTATCAGTGGGCATCTGAACAGAAGTATGCTCTCTGAGTGAATACTCTGTGAACCAGTTTTTCTTCTTCTTGTTCTTTCCCCAGGCTGAAGAATTCACTGGAGGCAGCAAAAAAACCACATAATGGCTGCATTGTGATTTGAAGGTTACATAAAGATATACTTCTCAAGAAGAAAGCTCTTAAGCAGAGAGAAGTGCCCTGGGTACTGAAGCCACTGGGTTCTAAATGATGTCTCTTTCTGGAATATTAAAGCTAGCCAGTGATGGAGAGGTAATACATGGCTTAAAATGTTGTTACATTAGAGCACATACAATCTTAATCACATTACAATTATATAAATAAATCCCCATGAATCTTAAAGGCAAAACTTGAAGATCAATGAAATGTTCAACTTGTTCCATTTTCCCACAAAAGCTAAACCTACTTCTGGAATCTGCCTCACCCATCATCCTGCACAGCATCCATACTCTTCTGGTTAGCTGTACCATTCTTCTTCTCTAGGGTACCAGCCTTTACATATTCACTCCCAGTGCTTCAGCAAGAGGTCCTAACCAGTGGGATTCAATTACAGGTAATTGGGGATGAGAAGTCTTTTGTCTGGAAAGATGATGGTCCATAGATGCTCTGAGCCATCTGGCTACAACATAAATGGAGCTTGCCTAGGAATGACACTGTAGAGAGACAATGACAGCCAAACAATAGCATGAGAGCAGAGTCTCACTAAATCTGAGCTCTGGCTGTGCCTGCAGCTAGCTCCTGAACTCATGCATCATAGAAGCCAGTTGATTCCTTTTTGTGTATAGACATGTTTATGCCACTTGCAAGGGAAAGTATTCCAAAACAGTGTCCTTTGATCCTTTTGATCAGTACAGAAATCCAGATGCCAAGCCACAGATGGAAGCAAAGATCTACAGCTGCTGCTGGTGTGTCCACCATCTAATTCATCTACACATCACATCACGGGAGCAGAAAGAGGAGAAACTTAAAGGAATGAACATCCAGCACCCTTCACTTACACAAGTGCACAAATCGAGCACTGAAATTAAAATTGCATGTTGAGAAAATGGGCAGGTGTCCCAGAATAAATAACTCTTTCTATTCCCATTATGTTAGAATAGATTTGCCTGGGTGGGAATAAGCTACACAATGAGACAAAGAGGAGTAAAATCAATTCAAATTATCCCACCTCCAAGCAAATCATGTACCATTTTAGCAGTGAGAGAGAACTTGAGAATGATTTCACATGTTTCTATGTTTTGCATAACAGTTTTGTTTGTACTATCTGAAGGGCCAGAGTCTAAAACTATGCTCTTTAATGGAGCTACTCTCTTTGAAACTTTGTAACCATTTTTTTTGTGGGTTTTCCTGGTGCAAATTCTGCTTCCTCAAGAGGGGTTACCCCTGAGGAGCAGCCCATCGTGTACTCAGGTGATCTCATGTGAACCTTCTCCACATTTTAACTGGGGAGGCTAGAGCATGTGATTGGGCAGTGGAGGGAAAGGTAGGACTGGACGTTAGAGAGTTTTCCAATAGGTAAAGAGAGAAGAGGAGGAGAGGGGAAGAAGAGAGGACTGAAGAAGAGAAGCGCATCCCCATGGCCAGGAAAAATGACAAGTAGCAAAGGGTCTTAGCTGGGGAATAAGTTAGCATACTATTAGATCTGCCTAATATAGGCATAAAGTTTATAATTATTAAAACTGGATTATGTGTTTATTATATGAGCTTATTGGGGTTGAAATTCCAGCAACACCATTTTGTTCTTTAAAAAACAAAAACAAAAACAAAAAGGTCTGGGGAGGGAAAGAGGCATCAAAGAGTTGTCAGTGGTGAAAATTGCCAGGAGCTGAGTCTTGTCTCAGCATTTACTGTTTGTGTGGTTTCGGGTAGAGCCCGTTTACCTTTGACCTTGAAGGTATTCCCAAATTTGGCACCAATTTAATGATCCCAACTTCTTTCCTAATAGTCAGGACACCTTTGTTCCAAGTCCAGCATGCCCTGTGGCCTCTGCTTATTACCACCAAACACCTCTGATCCTGATGCTAAGCCAAGTGGAGGACTCTTTGCCCCACCTGTCTACATCTGGCCTCCTTTTGCGAAGTCACTTCAAAGCTGTCCTCCTCTGCAAACTTCTCTTGGCTCTCAGGGCACACACAACTTATCACTTCCGTGTTTTCAGAGCTTAGAACAGGAGAAATACTTTGAATGTTATCCAGTCCATTCCCAACCTCATTCCACTACATCCTTTTATATGTTTAGCTACTGTGAACACATGACCTTGTAGCATGGGGCAGAAATTAACTTATATTTCTGATCATTGTCAAGTATGAAGACAATGGTAGAATACACAATAAAACTCATGTAGTGGTACAGTTTGTATATGAAGTGTTCTTGAGCTTTGGGGTTTTAAAACTCTGAGGCTGTCATGTGCTGAGCATCAGGAAAGTGACTGGATCATGAAGACTCATACACTAATGTATTGAACACTGACGGGGGGGAGCTTAGTTAGAGGAAGCAGGTCATTGTGGTATGTCCCAAAAGAACATATCCAGACCTTCTTTATTCTTCTATCTTTCTGTTCCCTGATGACTGTGTGGTGAGCAGCCTTTGGCCACTGTACTGTCCCGAACTCTTAAAAGCAATGGAGCCAGTGGATCTGGAGGTGAGGGTGGGGCAAATTTTCTCCTTTCCACTATTTTTCTCAAGGTTTGTTTCTTTTTGTCACAGTAATGAAAAGCTCATTCATATACTTAATTACCATCATTTTAAAAGATTACACACACTGGCAGCCAAACCAAATGCAACCACATCAAACCCACAAATCTTACATCAGCAATTACCTGCTCAAAAACAAACAACAACAACGAAAAAATCATTATCTTCAGTTTCACTTTGCATGGAGTTAGCAACTCTCACAACAAATCCATGACTGCGGCTGCCAGGGATCCATCCCACAATCAGCCACCAAACATAGACACTATAGCATATGCCAGCGAGATAGTGCTGAAAGGGCCCGGATATAGCTGTCTCGTGGGAGACTATACCAATGCCTGGCAAACATGGAGGTGGAAGCTCACAGTCAGCTATTAGATGGAACACAGGGTTCCCAAGGAAGGAGCTAGAGAAAGTACCCAAGGAGCTGAAGGGGTCTTCAACCCTATAGGTGGAAGAATAACCATGAACTAACTAGTACCNAAATATAATAATTAAGAGTTTTGTTTTGCTGGGTGTGGTGGTGTACACCTTTAATACCAGCACTCAGGAGGCAGAGACAAGGCAGATTTCTGAGTTCGAGGCCAGCCTGTTCTACAAAGTGAGTTCCAGGACAGCCAGGGCTACACAGAGAAACCCTGTCTCGAAAAACCAAAAAAAAAAAAAAAAAAAAAAAAAAAAAGAGAGTTTTGTTTTATTGATCTAAGAGCCTGAGCCATTGGTATCCTGTTTGGTAAATTGTCTCCTGTATCAATGTGTTTGAAGCTATTTTCCATTTTCTTTTCCATTAGATTCAGCATATCTGGTTTTATGTTGAGTTCTTTGATTCACTTACAATTGAACTTTGTACAAGATGATAAATATAGATCAAATTGCATTCTTCTACATGTAGACTCTCGGTTAGACCAGCACCATTTATTTATGATGCTTTCTTTTATCCAATTATGATTTTAGCTTCTTTGTCAAAGATCAAGTGTCCATACATGTTTGAGTTTATTTCTAGGTCTTTGATTCTTTTCCATTGATCAATTTTTCTGCCTCTGTACCAATACCATGTGGAATGTTTAATCACTATTGCTCCATTTAAATTATTCTATTTCTAGATATGTTTATAAAGCTATGATTTAAAATTAATATCGTGGAGCATTTCTGATGAAACATTTAAGTGTATCTAATTAGTAAAATTATATTTCATTACACTAAGTTAATGATATCTGTAACTTTTTATAATTTAAGACATATAGATTTTCTGTTTGAAATAAAAAAGAACTAAAGAGCTAAATATCAATTCTAGAAAGGATTCTTCCTTTAAATACAAACAGTTATTGAAATTTCCAAGTTTCTTGATGTCCTTAACCAAAAATACTAAAACAAAAGGTGTGAAGTACAAGTAACTTGGAAAAGGTGCTGAAGTGCTGTCAATCTAAGCTTATTTGGAAGTGGAATCTTTGTAGAAGATCAGGTAAAATGCACATGGTGGGTTTAATCCAATATGTCTATATCGTTTACAAGAGACAGAAATGAAATACTAGGAATTGAGGGCAGGTGATAGAAAGATACAAAAGAACACCATCCATGAGAAACCAAGGAAACTGAGACTACAAAGAGGAGGAGAGAAACATGGAGGAGGCTCCAAAAGGAATCAGTCCTGCAGATACTTGAATCTCAGACTTACAGGCCTCAGAAATGTAAGACAATACATTTCTGTTGTGTGTGTGTGTGTGTGTGTGTGTGTGTGTGTGTGTATATATATATATATATATATATATATATATATATATATATATATATATATATATATGATGATGATGATTTTGGTGGATGCAAGCATGCCACAGCATATGCATTCAGGTCAAATGACAACTTGAAGGAACCAGGTCTCTCCTTGTACTATGTGGGTCCCAAGTATCAAACTCAGGTCAACAGGCTTGAAAGCAAGTATCTCTACCCATGTTACAAGTCTCAACACTTGTTTTTAAGCCACCTAGTTTCTGATTCTTTGTTCAGGCAACCCCAAGGAACTCACACAGTAGATTAGATCTCCAAGAGATTAATTAAGGTTGAAACCCAAGAGGGAAAATGAAAATGCCCTCAGAGGAGGCTATCAGTCATTATGATGCTATAAAGACTATTCCTTATCAGCTAGAGAAGGGAGGAGGGTTGGGTAAAAGAATCTTAGACTGTCAATTCTAGGAATGGTTCACTAAGCCCATGTGAATCCCTGAGCAACACTTACTAATCAGAGATATCCCACACTTCCCAGCAGTGAATGTCTTGACCAAGTTTAGACATTCGGCATAACTAATGATAGCCATCATGGGACCACTGTAACATTACAACTGATGCAGAGAAGAGCTGCAGTGCCTGCCAACAGGCATGATCAGAGAGATCTGAGACATGTTTGTTCACTGTCTTCACCCTATATCCCTAATTGCATTATGAAGATTATTTGACAAATAATGCTATAGATTATGGAAACTTTCTCCTAAAGCTACCAAATGCATACCAGTCAAATGTATAGCCTGCTTAATCAAAAGACTAGACCTATACACCCTATTTATTCTTCCAGTAAGCTCTTTGAACCTAAATTTCCTCTTATGTATTGCAGATACCATTTTAGTATAAAACTCAAATGGCACTGAGAGTTTTAATGAGTGGAGATAAAGAAATTGTTCAGCATAGTATCTGTATGTCATTATCAACCAACAAAACACAGTGTGTGGTGATCAAGCCCATTGCAGTAATTACTGTTGGCTTTATTGAGGTAAAAAAAAAAATTTTATGGTTAGTCACTCATTTTTCTGCTCCATACTATTTCTTATATAATTAGTCTCTTCTGTAGAGAACACTAGTGGTTGACCAAGTTCTCTGCAGTAGTTTACCTGCTACTCCTTATATAGTTGCAAATTTTGAGACAGACAATTAAATATGTTGTTCCTACACTGAGGAGATGGCTTAGGGGATAATAGGGCTTCCTGTGCTAAACTGAGGACCTCAGTTCAATCACCATCACACACATTAAAAAGCTGTGAATGGCCACAAATATGCCTGAAGCTCCTTCACTGTCAAAAGTGGAGGCAAAAAGATTGTTGGGGATTGTTAGGCAGGAATCACTGCTAAACAGTGAGCCCCAGGTTCAATAAGGGACTTTAACTCAAGTAAAGAAGCTGAAAAGTGATCGAATAGGCTCCTCCTCTGGTACATATGCATAAAGGTACATACAAATATATACCAACATGTGTATCACCTCACATGCATACATCATGCATACATCATACATACACCATTTCTCTCTCTCTCTCTCTCTCTCTCTCTCTCTCTCTCTCTCTCATGCACACACACGCACGCTCTCTCACTCTCTCTCTTACACACACACACACACACACACACACACACACACACACACACACCTTACGAGCATGGAAGATGCCATTTCCTGGCCATTATCAGGGATGGTGACATGTTTGTGGTGATCTGAGGATGCTCAGCCCTCTCTCCAAGCTTCTATGGAAGAAGCAGTAATCCCACAAGGATCATGTAATCATGATTGCCTCTGTATGGACTAAATCTACTCAAGACCAATGCATCAGCGCTTCTCCCTTACAACAAGCTACCCTGCAGCCACACAGACCTTTTTTCAATTCCTCAGATATCTTAAGTCCCACCTTTTCCCAAAATGTCTATCCTCCCCCTTCAAATTCATCTTTAATTGGTGAGCTCATCCCTCAACACTGTCTTAAACATTCTTCCCCAAGAAGCTCCTTATACCTTCCCTGTACAGCATCACTGACTCAAATGTTCAAATCCAAATTCATGATGATTTTCACCAACCTAGTCCTCTAGCTCTGTGAACATTACCAAAGTAATAGTTTTGACCTACCATGAATGACCATTCCTACCCGGAGCTACCTGAAAGCCAAGATGCAGAACCCTGACTGCCAGGACTGTCCTCTCCAGATAAAGACACACATCACTTCTTAAACAACTGTAAACAGGGTGTCCACGGTTACAGCTCCACTAGCCAAGGCTAATATGTTTATCTTTATCACCATTAGGGCCACCATCATCTTCACTACCATTATTGGCGAGCCTGTTGTTGTTATTGCTATTATTTTGAAAAGTCAGTAACTCAGTTTCCAGATGTGTATATGGGAACCTGGCAGACAATGGGTGGATGTGGTGACAAATCAGGGTTTTCGCTAGATAAATGGGCCGAGGAGCAGCAGCATCAGAGGCGAGCATCCTGTTCAGGTTCCCTTGCCCTTAACCTTCAGCAGCATGCATTTTTCACAGTCACCAAAACCATTTCACAAAACTTGAGTACCCATTCATCCATCCCCCTTGTGTCACTGGGAGTGATTTAGAAAGATTACAAATCTCCTATGCCTTTCCATTGTCCTTAGAATAGACAAAAAAATTTTGTCTGAGATCCCAGGGCAGCCTGGACTTGGAACACCATGACATTAAGTTTCTATTTGGGGATGATTATATAGGAGGAAGTGGGGTGTGTTGCAGCATCTAGACTAAATCACCTGCTTCTTCAATTAAATGGTTACAGCGATTGGCTCAGAGAGGAGCATTTAACTTTAGCCTGACTAGATGGGTAGGTATCTGAAGATAAAGAGCCGGGATCTAGCTCGGTGGAAACTTATTTGCTTCTCATGAGCAAGGTCCTGGATTCAATCCCTGACATGGCAAAACCAGGAAAGATAAAGGGGGATATTACATTTTAGCACACACCTGTAAACTCAAGCCCACCTCAACGCTGGGTGAGATAGAAAAAGAGAGTGAGATCCAGGCCGACCTGGCTACCTAGGTTCAACTCTGCCTCAAATAAATATAAAACAAACCAGCAAGCAAAACTGAGACTATTTATTGTGAATGTTATGAAGGATTTCTGCTTCCCTGTGGGTAGGATGAGTAACTGGAAAACCCTGGGAGCTCAAAACAACTAGCTCATCCAAGGTGAGTCAGCCTGGGAAGAAATTTCAGCCTGGGAAAAGAAGAGCAGACAGAGAGAAAATGCCTGGGTGTTCATGGCATACTGATTTCCTTGACCATACTCATCTATAGTCAGAAACTCTTGCACATTTTGATCATATGAATTAATAAATTAATTTTAGCTCAACCTCATAACACAGAGATTTCTGCAACTCAAAAATGAAGCATCCTAGGACACTGAAGGCTACATACATTTTGAAGAGATACATCACACACACACACACACACACACACACACACACACACACACACACACACCAAAATAGTTTATAATATTGGCTAGGGGATTTTCTATTTTCTAGCAACATTATTAATCCGTGGTCTTTATGTGGTTTTGGTATTAAATTCCATGTTTAGTTGATTATACACATAAAACATGCCTTTAAATAAACTTAGCCTTTTCTATTATAAAAAGAAACATTCTCATTAGGGTAAAAATATTAACACCATTAAAAATATGAGATAACATGGAGAAAGTCACTGTTAAATATTTGGAACTTATTTTGTGCATTTTAATATACAGTTTTAAGTATTTTTTATTGATTATGTTTTATTTACATCCTGATCCCAACTTCTCCTTCCTTCTCTTCTGTCAGTCTTCCCTCCCTCCTCCCTTCCCTTGCCCTTCACTCTCTTCTCTCCTTCCCCTCAAAAAAGGGGGAGGGGCTTCGCATGGATGTCAACTAGCCTTGGCATACCAAGTTGTAGTAAGACTTAGGTGCATCTTCTTATATTGAGGTTAGACAAGGCAGCCCGGATAAGGAAAAGGGATCCAAAATCATGCAATGTAGTCAGACAGCCCCTGCTACCACTTTAGGAGTCCTACATGAAGACCCAGACACAAAACTGTTACTTATATGCAGAGGGTCTAGATTCATCCCAAGTGCTCTAGTTGACAGTTCAGTCTCTGTGAATCCCTATGGGTCCATATTAGTAAATTCTGTAGGTTTTCTTATGGTTTCCTTGACCCCTCTGAGTCCTTCAATCCTTCCTTCCCAGTCTCCATAGGATTTCTGAAGCTGCACTTAATGTTTGGTTGTGGGTCTCTGCATCTGTTCCCATAAGTTGCTGGGTGAAGCCTCTTTGATGACAGTCATGCTAGGCTCCTGTCTACAATCCTGTCTCCATCTGTGTGTTCATTCTTAATACAATACCCTTCACCAGTGTATGGGGATCCGATGGAGGAGGACAGTACACAGAACCTTACACTGGAATGGATTTGAACTTAACCATATTGATAAGTTTACACACATACATACACAAAAAACAGAGCTCAGTGACTTAATCTTTAAGAAATGCCCCCAATTGGTTACAATGGTCACTTAGAAGTCACACCCTCCAAGGCCATGCATTCGAAATCTTCCCACAGTTCCTTGCTCTATGCACTGATGTCTATACAATACCCAAACAGCATTAAGTTTTCCTGCTGAGCTTCACAGTGATCAGACATAAAGGAAAATTATTTTCGTTTTATTTATTTATTTCTCGTGTAGAAAAAATTCATTCCTGTCTGATTTCTCAAGACCAGATGTAACTGAAGGCAGTGCTAATTTGCAAGGCCACGTGGACTTTCTCATTGTCTTTCATACAAAACACTTCCCTCCACATTAGTATCTTCTGCAGAGTTGAGTCATTAAGCTTTTGATATGCCCTGCATGCCTGTGGCAACCCCAGGGCTTGGGGAAATGGGAGTGTATTCTGCTGTGGAGGAGGAGATAGGGTAGGAGGAATGAAGAATTTCCATTACTCCTTTGGATTCCACTGTTCTTTATGTAAACATTCACTGAGAACTCTCTGAGGTTTACAGGCTTTTGAAGGGCACAGGTAATAAATGTGTATCTCTAAGGAGATGTAGAAAGCCAACACTGCCCGTTGCTTGCTGGTCTAGTCTGTAGTACACACACTTCATATCTGTTAACTATTTGCAGTCGGGTCAACACTGTGAGAGACTGGATTCCTTATACAATCTTTTTCCTTAGGAACTGACAGGTTCTATCCTAGGTCTAGCTCTAAGTGACAACATTGGAAATGAGACAAACTCTAGATCCTAAAGCGGCTTCCAGTATTATGAAGAGCTAAAGGCAAAGACATTTAAGAGCCTGGACCAAAAGGTATAAAGTCTGTAAGAGAGAAAAGCCCTCACTTTGGGGGCTCATGTGAAGTCTCTGAACATGATCTGAACTCGGGAAAGGGTGAGAGTGGAGAAGAGTCAAGTCTAAGAATAAACAATCTAAATAAGAAATGAAAGAGACTTCTAAAGTAGAGTGGATTCAGGGACCATAATGGAGTCCATCAAGGGCTCAGCAGAAGGTGCAATTGGTCTTTTTAGAAAGGAGGCTGAACGCACAGAGGAGAGGTCCCTGGCAAGCTCTGAATTGTGCAGTTGTGGGACAAGGGAGATAGCCCAGCTGTTAAGAGCACATACTGCTCCTATACAAGACCTAAGCTTGGTCCCCAGAACCTCTGTTGGAAGGCTCACAACCCCCTGTAACACCAGCTTCAGGGAATCTCATGCTCTCTTCTGGTCTCCAAGGGCAACTGCACTCACATGCACATACTTTACCCAGGCCACACAAATACACATAATTAAACATTAAATTTTAAATAAACAAGTATTATACTATGATAAATAATGTGGAGATTCCACAAAATATTTAAAAATACGATACAATAATTCCACCCCTGAGTATATATCCAGATAAGGTGAGATGCATGGATGTGCTGAAGCTATGCTCACTATGTTTGCTTTCTGATGCAATAATAAATACCATGGAGCCTTTCCTACCAGAGCACACACTGTTCCTGTGACTGTCCTATTGAAAACACAAAACTTTACAAAACTGGATGTGTGGATAAACAGCCTTACAGACAAGCAGCAGTGGACTGAAGTGATGCTACCCTCAAGCATTTCTGCTTAAGAGAACTGTCTGGGGCTAGAGAGATGACCCCACAATAAAGAGCAGCACCTGACACTGGATTAAAAGCATTTGCAAGTTTTACTGGGTACTTGAGTTTTATTCCCATATAAACAGGCTCACAAACACCTATGAATCCAGATTTGGGGAATCTGACATCCTCTTCTGGCCTCTGTGGGCATTGTAATCACATGACACACACAAACATACATAGGGTTTTTTTTTATTAAATTAAAAATCTAATTGTAAAAATGAGAGAGATATCTATAACCACAACAGAAGATTTAGAGGTAGGAGCCTCAGATGAAGAGATAGAATTGTCAGTTGGACTACCAGTAGGGACATGTTCTTGACAGTAACCTCCATTTCTATGTGACTTGCTCGAGTGGATATTCTTGATGTGATGCTAATATGAGATTGTTCTTTAATGGAAAAGATATGCATCTCACACTAATCAAAAGACAAGACAAGCCTCATGCTCTCATTTTCTACTTATATAGTAGGAGAAGTCAAGAATCAAGTTTACTTCCAAGATCTAAGAGACACCACCTTGGCAATTACATTTGACACTTCTGCCCACAATGTTGCCTCAATGCTGATAAATAAAATCACTTTAGTATGTTGGCTATACTAACTGTATATGTCCTTCCAAAATATTTTAGATAAATCATAATTTTAGTTTTGGATTCCATGGGTTTTAATATTTTAAATGTTTATTTATAATTTATGTGTATGGATGTTTCTTTTTCTTTGTTTCCTTTCTTCTTTCTGTGTGTGTGTGTGTGTGTGTGTGTGTGTGTGTGTGTGTGTGTCTGTGTGTGTGTGTGTGAGAGAGAGAGAGAGACAGAGACAGAGACAGAGAGACAGAGAGAATTATGTATATATGTCCCCTGTATCCCAGTTTGGCTTTGAATTTGTTATACATGTATAACTGGGTGCTTGTAGTGTCCATGGAGGCCAGAAGAGGGCATCAGATTCTCTAGACCTGATGTTAGGAATCTTTATGAACTGTCATGTAGATGCTGGGAACTGAACCTGAGTCCTCTGAAAGAGCTGCCAGTAGTCTCAACCATGGAACCATCTCTACACCCCAACCTCCACGCCTTGTAATGAAAATATTTTTGTGTATGTTAACAATGAAAGATGATATAATGGAATTTGCAAGTAAAAAGCAGCCTTCCATGAGGCTGAAGAATTCTATCCTCGCCAGGTGAAATCCCTCCACTTTAGAGATAAAGACAGGAGTTCAAGGTCATATTCAACTATACAGCAAATATGACAAGTTCAAGATCAAATTGGGATACTTGAGATTCCTGCACATGTACATACACATGAGGGGTGGGGAGAAGGAGCAGGAGGGAGAGAGAGGGAGAGAGAGAAGCAGGAGAAGAGGGAAAAGAAAAGAAAAAAGAAAGAGAGAGGAAGGGAGGGAGGGAGGGAGGGAGGGAGGGAGAGAGGGAGGAAGGAAGGAAGGAAGGAAGGAAGGAAGGAAGGAAGGAAGGAAGGAAGGAAGGAAGGAAGGATCAAACGCAAGCGCTATGTTATAGCATGGGAACTGCAGTTACTGGTACATCATATTCTTTTAAAAACTCAAAAGAGCTTGGATACAGGGGTCTGCAAGATGGATAAGCTGGTACAGGTACTTGCTATTGAGCCTGTTAACTTGAATTCAATCCTGGGAGCCCAAATGGGAGAAGTAAAAAAACTGAGTCTACAAATTTTTCTCTAAACCCAACATGCAGAGCATAGCACACACATACATGCATATGCACACACATATGCTCATGTGTGCACACAATAAATAAATAATGTCAAACAATAAAAAGTAACTTGATGTAAAGCATTCTCATCACAGAGAGGTTAACCCTGAGTAATTCATATGTTAATTAGTGAGACAGAACCATTGCTCAACATATACATCATTCAAGACGCCTTAACACACATATACAGCTTCATGTATCAATTTAAAAGTAATTGTTTGGCTGTTTTGAAACTTCACTTAGTAAGCTGGGGAGGAGTCATAGAAAGCTTTCCAGTTAGAAAAGAAGAAAATATTATTTGTACTGAAAGAAAATGACATGAGTGGGTGAGAGACGGATTGAGGGAGGGTTGAGGAGTTATGTCAGTTTTAGGAAGGAAAGTATATGACTAGAATCTCGACAGTATCGAAGGAAAGGATAGGAAAAAATTGTTTTCTATGATAAATGATGACTGTCTTTTAAATATTTTTTTTTTGGTTTGAGGTGAAATATAGGATGGATTTACCAAAGCTGGATTTGTCAAGGAAGGAGGAGACAGGTTAAGAAAATATAAATACAAGTTATTAAAATTACATGATGAGCCAACACTCTACAGAAATATTCTTAGATGTTTCTATCTTATTTAGCACGATGGTTGCATAAGCTTTGAGCACTGAGAGAACAGGAGAGGAAAGAGGCACACTCTGTGTATCAGATACTCCACCACCACCAGCTCTAAAACCTGAGAAGCAGTGCATGCTGGGAAAGCACAGCATGCCTGCCTGAAAGTCACTGGTGAAACATAAAATAAAGTGGGTGTGTTGGAATCAGAGGATCACCTACTTGCCTGGCAACTTGGAGAAAGCAGGTGTCCGAGGGGCTGGACACCATGTGGGTCCACTGTAGTTTGCTGGGCATACAAGTTGATAGGTAAATGAATTTTATGAGTTAAGTGGCTTTAGAGCAGTTTACAGCATAAAAGACACAAGTCCCCACCTCTTTGGTTCGTTCCTATCCATAAGCCAAATCATCCTTGCTTCTCCTGGATTAGACAGGACATTTGTATCTCCAATTGAATGACCAGTGCTTTCCACTGAAGTCCAGGAGTCAACAAGGGAAGGCTGGTGATTTCAACTTTCTTCTTTTGCAATTCTACAGCTGGTGTAGCTGTGAACAGGGAGGAAGGCACCAGGCTGATTCTGCAAAGGCTGATTATCTTTGCTTGGACAGTATTTCATGCATAACATGAGGATTAATTACATTCTCTATTTTTCTGAAGGAAAGGGTACTTGAGGGGACAGAATAATGGAAGGTGTGTACAAAAACAGATTCTGGAAAGCAAACTGCACATATTCTGTATAATGCTCTGAGGACAGCAATTACATGAAAAAATATACAACAAAAACAATATTTTTTCCATCTTCCGTCACGTATTTAACAAGTGTGAGCACTTATGCTGCTGGTGGTACATGCACAATATCATGTAAGCCTCCCAGGAATACCTTGTAATTTAATTCTTTATACTAGGTAGAGTATAGAATGCAGAAAAAAATTAAAATGGAGATTCAAAACCACGGCTAACATCAGAATAGAAGTTGAGTCCAGGCTGACTGATAGCAGGGCTTCTTCAAACCTAAACTGACTGATAGTAGGGTCTCCAAAGGACATCAAGCCCAGGAAACTTCTGTAGGACTGAGCTCAAGGATAGACTAATAAGAACAGTCTCCCTGGACCATGACTGCATCAATAGCCATGAGCATAGACTAGTATTGTGCTGTAGAAGGCAAAAAGAATGGAAGAACTGTATATAGCCATCAAAATCAGGAAGAGTGGTGCATAGATAAATATAGCACCAGGGCACCAAACAGAAAACTAGGAAAAACTGTCTGTGATATGGATATATGGATAGATGCAGTGGTAGATATATTCATGTATTGATTATTAGAAAGGTCTTGCATCTTTGGCTAAGTTGTATGGTTTTTAATTCTTCTTATAATATTACTGGTGAATCATTGGTAAGTGAGTTGGGAGAATAAGTCCCTATAACTACTAAAACAGACAGAGCCTTTCCCAGGTTCAGAATGAGACAGTGCCTCAAAGCCAGCCCTTAGATATCTAGCCAAGGCTGATCCTAAGGTTCACAGTTTGACACAACGGCAGCTCCTGGGGAAGATGGGTCTCCAAGCCTTCCAGAAAACATTATCTAGGGGAAAATGTTAATAGCTGGGTATTTGCATAGCTCTGTCAGGAATCAACCAATGTCATGAACAAGTAGATTTGTAGAGCTGCTGAGCCGTCTGTGAACTCCATGTCCTGACTGGATACATTTATGTTTGGCACTTCTGTGAGAGAGGACAGGTGGTTCCACATAGGTCTGCTGCTAACATTCATTACTCTGTGCTTCTGGAAAAGTCACTCCAGCATCAGCTTCCCATCTTTGTAAAACAGGTGTAATGGTGGCTCTATAAAGTTACTCAGAAAACGAAATGAGGTATGGTGAGCATTGGTTTGTTTTCCCAAACTGTTAGCTGACCTATAACCGTATCTATTTTCATAAGTGATGCGTTCACAGTGGGAGACTTTTGAAAACCATCCTGCTGCCACAGAGACCGAGGAGGGGCTTGCCATGCTTTAGACATCCAGATGTTTCCATTTGAAAACCAGAAAGGAGGGATGTATTGGAGAGGTAGCTAAATCGGTAAACAGCTTGTCACACAAACATGAAGCTCTGAATTAAATCCCCACATACGTAACTATGCAGGCTCTTCTGTATCTGCCCCACATCAATATCTGGACATAGTGACACACACTTGTCGTCCCATCACCGAAGAAGATCCTGGAAGATCCCTGTGACTCACTGATTAGCCAGTATATCCAAATACATCCCAAGCCAATTGAGAGACCCTGTACCCCTAAAAGAAGGTGAATAGCATCTGAGAACTGAACCAGATGCTGACCTTTGGCCTCCAGAAGCAAATGTAAACACGTGCATCTCCACATATGGGAATAGACAAATCAAAAGACAAATGATTACTTTTTCTTCCACCCTTGTTTTATCTAAAGTAACAATGGGAAAAATGCTGTTGAAATGTCAGGTCTAATAAAATAAACATTAAAAAAAAAGGCAAGCAAGGTGGCTCGGGATGCTTCTCAAAAATGTGTGTTACAGGTGTTCCAAGTATCAGAATGACTACCAGATAAATGGGTGGAGAGACAGGTGGCCCAGATGGCAAGGATGAAAAAGGATGACACTTGGAGAGGTAAATTAGAGTCTATCCTTCCAGTAGCTCCCTGCTCCTGTCCAGACAGGACAATTTATTCTGGCATTGCAGTAATACATCTCCTTGTTAGTACAAAACCCCACACTTCAGTTTGCTATGGTTTCAGATACTGTTCCCTCTTGAGTCAAAATTACAACTCTTGGGTAGAAAGAGGCTGCCTTATTTTTGCAGACAGTTCTTTGTGGATCTGGAGATTTCTTCCAATCTAAGGTCGTGTAAGGATCTGGCAGAGTCTGCTTAGAAACCAAGGGCAGGTAGCTCGACAGGGCTGAGGTGTAATAGAGCAGTGAGTCTCAACAGGGGTTTTTCTGAGACGCTAATCACAGTCCAGCAAAGGAATGTGCAATCAAAACACTTCTTAGTGACAATAAGCGTACACTTTAGCAGATTCACTCTGGAATAGATTTCAGGGAAAACAATTTAATTTTGATCTAGGTTGTTAGAGTAGTGGCTTGAAATTCTGAATACCCCCCCCCAAAAAAAAAAACTTGGTTTAATAGATAGCCTTCAGATGTCATGTCAGCATTTCACATTGGAAAAATGTGGATAAAATGCCTGACTTCTGGTTTTACACACACACACACACACACACACACACACACAAAATCTGAAGATTTTTTTTTCATACTCTTGATCCAGGAGCAACACTGTGTACATCAGCTTCCCCTACACAGGATTTCCCATGATCCTTACTGCTTCTGAAGACTCCTTGACATTAGGGCCCAGAAAACTAATCCCTTACCATGAACCAGTGTTCCAACAGCTCCTGTCATGAGACTGATTTCTTTGCATTTTACATGTGGAAAGAACACAGTTTAAGAGAGAAATACAGACACCATTTTAAAGCTAGCCTGGACTGCTTTAGTCACCTTTGTTGCCCAAGGACAACCGAGTGTACAGTCCTGGCCTCATCTAGCCCTATCACTATTCAGGTAGACCAAGGGTGGTACAGACAAGGAGCAGAATTCCAGACATCTGCTTGAGCTCCCTGATACTGGATGTAAGCCTATGTCAAGATAATATACTCGGTCAAGATACAGGTGCCCTACTGAGGGATTTGTACTAAGGGGTACTGTGGAATGATGGAGGAGAAGGAAGTGGTACCTGGGTATAGATAGATCCAAAGCTTAAAGAAATATCTTATACATCACATGCACCGATGAAGATGCTCTTAGCAGTGAACAGGTCTATGGAGGCTTCAGTAAGCCATTGGGTGAACCTGCCATGCTTGGAGAATAAGCACGCAAGCACCATGTAGATTAAGTCTCATAAGAGGACAGGTGCTCATGGGTAAACAGCCCACCTCCTTCTTCTCTGAAACTGCTCTGTACACATTTGAAGATAATGTCATGACTTCTGAAAATACCCTATGACCTTAAGCAACAGTTCTTGTAATAGACATCAACTAAACACACTATGGTGGCTCTCTTGTCTCAGGACTTTAACCTACCAGGCAAAACTACCAGAAACTAGATAACCTAAGCTTAGCTATTCTCATGCCCAAGATAAGATCCTGGCAGACTGGGTATCTGGGGAGAGCCTGGTCCCTCACTTCGACTCACCACCCTCTCTTTATCCTCCCACAGCAGAAAGTCTTAGCTTCTTTTAAGAATATATATGGCCTTATAAGGCCCATTCATAAGGGCCCTGCATCTATGGTCTAGTTACTTTCCAGGGACCCACTGTCTATCTACGTTATGGTGGAAAGGAATTCAGATTCACTGTATAAATTCTGAGGAGATATAACAATCAGCTCACAGCATCCACAACTGACCCTAGACATCACTGTGACAACTGGAAGATAACCCAAATAAACAACTCGCAGAAGCCATTGTCCCTGGCTTTGCCTTAGGGGAACTCAGGAAAGACAGTGGGGGTTGAATACAAATATCACTTCAGGTGGCACTCAGGGACAGAACTGCATTATCACTGTGCAAGGCTTCTTGGCAGAGAAATACCTTGGAATAATTGGTTTCCTTGGTATTTTATCAAACAAACTCTTGTGAGTTTTAATTAAAGGATATTAGAAATGCCCTCGGAATGGCCTGCTCAGTGACTCACTGCAAAGCACCCGTTGAAACAGAATTATGAGCTTAACACAGCTCAGGCATTAAGACTGAAGATTGTTTCTGTTTGGGGCTTTGTTTTAATATTTTATTCGAAGTATTTTATAAATGTTCAATTGATTAAAACAGCTGAAACTTTTAGAGCTTGAAATCAAGACATATCTAAAACGCAAACTGCTGTCATCTTGGGAGACATGGGTACAAAACATTATGGCTAGAACTCATTTCCTCTATGACACTTGAAGTGAATTCAGTTCCTGTTGCCAGTTTCACCATTCCTGGTAGTTTTAAAGTTCCCTTTCGGGACTGTGGGATGAGATTTGAGGTTTTGTTTTGTTCTGTTATCTGAAAGTTCTTTGTTTTGTTAGGACATCATGCCATTGGACAGTAAGTGAAGCCAGGTCTGGCATAGTCTGGGTAGTCAACTACCTTTCTTCTCTTTACCTCAGTTTCCCTGTCTATAAACAAGAGGCCCTAACAGGAATGTTGGAAAAAAAAACACATACATTTTGTTCTTCAACCCTAGGATGTAACTTGTTCAGTTTCTAGAAAGTATTCAACCTGTATCTGTATGATTATGCCCAGTGATCGACACCATGGGCTTCTACACCAGTACACATTCTATTGTAGACAAAGAATATTAACCCTTCTCACTTAACCAAAGTTTCTCATTTGTTTGTGTGTCTGATATACTTCAGGCTTCCTCTAAATACAGTTTCATCTCAAAAGAACATTTCAGGATACAAAAATCTTGAATTCTGTCCCTGGTTTCCTTGTTGGAAACACACACACACACACACACACACACACACACACACACACACACACACACACTCACACACTTTTTTTTTTACTTTTGCTTGTGTTTGTTCTGAAATTTTCGCCAGAAGCAGTTGGTTTTGTAGTTTCAATTAGTTATTCAATCTGAAAGGCCCAGAAACAATATTTTTCCCAGAAGAAACATAATGCCAGGAAACACTGGAGAAGGCATGGTCCTCTAGACTTCATTGTAAGAGACTTGCACCCTCGGGATCCACCTATGGCCACTGGGAGCCTGGTCCTGTTAGTTCTCTGAGTATAGCTTTATCAGTTCATGTCTAGTCTCAATACACTTGGGAGTGAACAGCCATTATTTTAATCTCATAGACCTGATGATTATCTCAGGATAATCATCTCCTCTTAAAAAAAGAGAAGCACAAACTCTTGCTTAAATCTCTCCTTGACTTGGGCTGCTAAAGATCTAAAGTCTGACAGTATTTGATGACAGCATTTCTAGAGTCTCTTTGTGAGGATGACATTTGATTAAGCATCTGTAGGTGTCAAGACCTGGCTGACATCCAGACCTCTCCTTCTGGCTGGAATTCACTGGCCAAATGCATCCTTTCAGCTCACATCTGTCCTCCAGGCTGGACACACACTGGGTACTAGCATGTTGGCAAGCTGTTCAACAATTGAGGTTGCCTCTGTGTGGCCTCGCACATCGGGCACTCTTAATTAGTTGACTAGCCTGAGGCTCATCTGTTGCAATCCTGTCCATCTTCAACAGCAAAGTCGTCTGCAGAGAAGTTTGCACACCTTTTATTAGATGTATTACTAGGCATTTGGTATGATATTTGTTTCTGTAACCATATGTTTTCTTTAATTTCATTTTCTGTTTGTTTCTGGTTTATGGACACACAATTGGATTTTTACAGCAAGTCTCTATGGTAACTAGCTCTGTACTAATGCATAGTTGGAATGAAAGCAATCCAATCCGTGTTTGACTTCTATGTCTAGTCTCTATTCTCTCCTAGGGAGGGGAACTAAAGTTCTTCTGGAAATAGGAGAGACATAGTTAGTACAGGGGGATAGAAGGATTGTGGTTGTAGGATGAGCTTGGAACCTAGTACAGACAGTTGGGCACAGAATAAGAGCCATATTTTCTTTTCCACTTTGTGTGTCAGTGCAGATGGGCCTAGAATATTCTGCCTTAATTTCACCACAAATACATAGACACATTAAACTGACTTGCATTTTAGAGCCACTTAGAACACTGAAGTGGGGTGATCTAGAACATGGATTTCATTTTCAGTAACCTCAGTAAGGCTGTTTATTGTTTCTAATACTTTTCTGTAGATTCTTTTAAATCTTAACGATTTTTTTTTATTATTTACAAACAAGAATTGTTTTCCTTAAGCCTTTTCTCACATTTTACAGACCAGAATCTCTAGTTAAATGAAAAATACAAGCATTTATAGTGGGCATCCAAGGTTATGGAGGGAACTTCAATATTTCACCTTACATATAATGTTTACTCTAAGTTCTTTCTAGATAACTTTTGTCAAATTAAGAAAACCCCTATTTGTTATTTAGTAAGAATTTGTTCTACAAATCAAAGAAACTATAAATTGTTATTCATCTACAAAGATGACCATACAGTTCTATAACTATATGATTCTCCGCCATCATATACAAACTACAGTTTCCTAAATAAATAGAAATATATATTGAGTAGTATATAAGATTTTCTTCCTTGTATATTGTTCTAAATTACATTTGCTATGGGATTGAGGCATTGTCAACATGAAACTGTCTGCATCTTACACTGCCATACACTTTGGAGTATTTTACTGTCCTTATTTCATGTGTGTGTGTACATGCACACTGAGCCTGCCAGATCTCTCGAAGCGTGGTTTACAGGCATCTGGGAACCATGAGATATGTTTCTGGGATCCAAACCCCAGCAGTCTGTTGTAGCAGTAAGACTGATGAAACAGCACGCCCACATCCCTCTCCTTTTGTGTTCTGAAAGAGTTGATGATGGCTAGAATTTACTTCCTGAGTACTGAATGGTACTCATTCATGACATTATCATGGTTCATAGAGTTTTCAAAGAGAAGTTTTGAAAATCATAGTAATTTCATGTTTCCTTTATCTTCTTTGGAAAAAATTTTTAAGTTGTACCTTCCTGGGAATTTGCCCATTTACTGCTTCCTTATTTTTTTATCACAGATTTTTTTGTGATCATCTTCCTTTCTTTGTAAAATACATAGAGGCTATGTTATGATGTTTTTTTTTCTCATTCCTGATATATCTAATTTTGAGGGCTTGGTATGTTTTATTACAGAGTTACCAATAACATTTTCTTTAGACTCATTGAATGACTACTTGATTGTGTGCTATAATTTCATCAACTTCTATTTCTTCTCCAATTTCTCCATTTACTGTTTATCACATTCTGTAAATCCAGCCTCCTTTTCTGGTTCTTTTGATCAGTGATAGAGAGTTTGATTAAACTTTGATTAAATGATATTATTGTGAACAGCCCTATATCTCTTCCAGTGCTCTGTCATTTTTAAGCTATTCTTGGCTACACCAGAAGCAGTTCACAAATGTATCTTTCTTTTCAATAACATATTTTACCATTTTAAGTCAGTTATTCCCAATTATGCTTTTATGCCTAAATTCTAGTTTGTCTGATTCAATATGCCAACATTAGCTTTTTTTAACTTAGGATTTTGTTTTATATAATACTATGATAATATATAGACATTTCTTTAACTTGAGAGATAGTTCCTAGTAAATTCAAATTTTAATCAATTTGTATTTGAGCAATTAATGCTATATTGAGGTTTGGCCAGCATGGAGGTCTCCTTGAGGGCTGGTTGCCCTGCCTTTTTTAGGTTTCTTTCTCTCACGTTTTTTGGCCTTTCTTCTCTTTTGGAAATTGTTATTCTATTCTTCTTAACCTCCACTCATTTTGAAGATTATGTTCTTCTCTCCTGTTTTTGAATGAGCACATTTGAAATTACACCATGAATCTTCAACTTACTAAAACACAATATCAATGCTCTCATCACCCCTGACAGACAAACAGGGTAATCTATTGTCTTAGCATTTTAACTAAAAACATTCGTTATTTAATGATAATTCTATATTTTAAAAATGTATTCTTAATTCCTAGGCAAACGGACGGATCTGGAGGGTATCATCCTTAGTGAGGTAACCCAATCACAAAAGAACTCACATAACATGTACTCACTGATAAGTGGATATTAGCCCAGAAACCTAGTCTACTCAAGATACAGTTTGCAAAACACATGAAACTCAAGAAGAATGAAGACCAAAGTGTGGACACTTCGCCCCTTCTTAGAATTAGGAACAAAGCACACATTAAAGGAGTTACAGAGATCAAGTGTGGAGCTGAAACAAAAGGATGGACCAACCAGTGACTGCTGCAGCCAGGGATCCATCTTATAATTAGCCACCAAACACAGACACTATTACATACGCCGGCAAGATTTTGCTGGAAGAGCCCTGATATAGCTGTCTCGTGTGAGGCTATGCCAGTGTCTGGTAAACACAGAAGTGGATGCTCACAGTCAGCTATTAGATGGAACACAGGGTTCCCAAAAGAGGAGCTAGAGAAAGTACCCAAGGAGCTGAAGGGGTCTCCAACCCTATAGGTGGAAGAACAATATGAACTAACCAGTACTCCCAGAGCTCATATCTCTAGCTGCGTATGTTGCAGAAGATGGCCTAGTTGGCCATCATGGGAAGAGAGGCCCCTTAGTCATGCAAACCTTATATGCCCCAGTACAGAGGAACGCCAGGGCCAAGATGTGGAAGTGGGTGGGTAGGGGACCTGGGCAGGGGATGGGGGAGGATATAAGGGACATTCGGGATAGCATTTGAAATGTAAATGAAGAAAATATCTAATAAAAATTGGAAAAAATGTATTCTTTTCTGAACTTCACTTTTATTTACTTTCCTTATTATTTTCAAAGTGACATATTTATTATTTATAACTTGGTATCCTAATACATTTAGACTATGTTCAAGAACTTGATAAGGACATTTGCCATTTCCCTGTGTTGGGATAGTCTATGTCTTCTCTCCTATTTTGAACTACATCTCTCTATTGTTGATTTCTCCTCACCTCTAAAGCTCTACACCAGAGGCCACTTTCCTTCTTGAGGTTTCGTCACTGAGAATTTCTTTAGTGGCATTTCACGTTCTTTCAATCTTTTACTGAATTTAAAAACTTAGTGTTGCAGTGTTGCCTTCAGTTTTAAAAAGATTAACACAAAACTATGAATTGTATTGTTTTTCACATTGAAGATATTCAGTCTTCTAACTTCTGTTCTATTGTTGAAACAGCAGCCTCCTTAAACAGTGGCGCACGCCTTTAATCCCAGCACTCGGGAGGCAGAGGCAGGCTGATTTCTGAGTTCGAGGCCAGCCTGGTCTACAGAGTGAGTTCCAGGACAGCCAGGGCTACACAGAGAAACCCTGTCTCAAAAAAAAATAAAGTATAGAAAAGAAAAGAAAAGAAAAGAAAAGAAAAGAAAAGAAAAGAAAAGAAAAGAAAAGAAACCTATGTCCTACAGCCTAGTCCAGACTACAGCTTAAGAAAATACTTACTTGTATAGTGGCGGATGCAGTTGTGACTCCAGGAATACAGAGTCAAGCCATTGTTACAAGACCATAGACCCTCAAGGCCAAGAAAACTACATATTGTTTCTCAAGAAATTGTGCTTAACATTAGTCTAACGTCCCCTCCCTTTGATGTCAACCATTCTCTCTGGTTTCCTTAAAGATTTTTCATTTCATATTTTTCCATTTTTACTCAAGTATTGTTCCCTATTTTGCTTTCTTTTTAATGTACTCTATTTAAAATGTTTCATGTAGCACAAATTTATAAGCTGATATTTGTCACCATTTGTTTTTTAAAATCCTAAATTATTATCTCTGCTAGCTCTCCATGCATGTACAAGAAACCACCAGTCATATTTATCAATTCAATAAGCACCAGTTATCTCTCTATTTCTATGGATGGAAAGCAGGGGGATCATGGCTGTGTAACTCTAGGTCAGGACCACCCAGGAGTTTCTCATATACTATGATGGTGGCATCTCAATGAGCAAGAAATGGGGTAAAGAAAGAGTTCAGCAGAAGCTTAACAACCTTTTATCTATAGGATCATTCATGCTGCGTTGTGTTCCTGTTACAAGCAAATTCCTAATCTAGTTCACATTCTAGGAAGAGGTGAGATTGGCTCCATCCAACTCATAGAGGAATGTCAATAGATACAAACACAGATTTAAGTCCCTACATTCTACTATTTTCCCTCCTTCCATTTCCCTTTTCCTCTCCAACTACACATAGGCTGAGCTGTCTTCCTTTTACACTCACTTCTGTGTTTTCTATCTCTTTTTGCTCTCTGTGACATTATGAGTAATTTCCTTTCATCATTCTTCCAGCTCATTAATTCTATCAATAGTCATATCTGCTCTTAACCTCACTAACGCTTAAGTTTCCACTTCAGTAATTCACCTATGTTTTTTTTCTTAATCCAAAAATTAACTACTCATGCTGAAAGAAAGGCTCTATTGAATTCACTGCTTACAAATAATTTCAAGTTTGCATTAGATTTATTTATTTATTTGTTATTACTACAATGGTGTGTGTGTGTGTGTGTGTGTGTGTGTGTGTGTGTGTGTAAGTCTGTTTGGGGGCGCACTTGCCCATATATACACACAGACTCCAGAAGTCAAAGTTGTCTTTCCTTTCTATATCATCCTTCACCTTATTCTTTTAATACAGTCTCACTGAACCTGAAATTTTCCGTTTCAGCTAGACTAGCTATCAACTGAGTTTCCCACTCTCCAGCACTGGGCTTCAGACTTATATTACTATACACAGCTGTTTACATTGATAGTGAGGATCCTACTCTGGTCTGAACCTTCATACAGCAAATACTTTGCCCATTAAGTCATCTCCCCAGTCCATGTTATTCTTCTTTAGATGCAACCATAAACGTTGTTTCCAGACCTGACTCTGGTTAATACTAGTTTCTCGTATGTTTGTGTTCTGCATTCTCCACTGGTTGGTTTGTAGCCCTGCATCCTATGGTTCTTGTGTGGTTAATCTTCACCCATACTCAACATTGTATTTAAAAGCCCTCAGGTACCACAGTATGTTGAGGCAACACTGTGTCCAGTAACACTCTTGAAAGTTTTAAGATTGGAGTTGCCCTTAAGGGACTCAAAAGGTTCAATCTCTTACTAACTGATATTCTCTCTGTCTCTGTCTCTGTCTATGTCTCTAGCTCTAGCTCTAGCTCTCCCTCCCCACTTCTCCTTCCACAATTAGAGAATTCTAGCTCAGTGTACTCAGAAAAAAAATTTGTCAGATTCCTGCTCTATCATGATAGTGACCAGATTTTTTTTAGATTTGTTCACCTTAACCAAATAACCTCCCTGGGGGAACACAATAAATCATTTTTAGAGCCAAGGCTTGATCCATGGGCTTCATGATCCTCCATACCACCCTTGATCTCCACTATCAGTCACTCGCTTGATCTGCACAATCAGTCATATCCAAAAGGGACGATCATGATACCATACTCTTCTTCAGTGAGTGACATGCCTCTACTCCATAATGTCAGTCACATAAGAACTCCGACAAACTGGCAGAAGGTCAACCCCCCAGTGCTTGTGGCAGAAGCTCTGATTCTTACTATCCAGCCTGACAATAGACAGACATTAAAACCTTCAAACTGAGAACTGCTAAGTGCTCTGGAAGATGGAAGATCCTGAGAGAACTGTGCACCTTCTGAGTTAGTGCTGCTGCTACCACAGAATTTTAACAGTGCAGTGTATAAAATCACAGGACATTTTTCCCCCCGTGGGACATGTCAGCAGCACATCTGACTGATACATTGCATTGTTTTCAATCATGCTTTTATGAGTCTCCCATTAAATATTGAAAACCAAGCTATATATTTAGAACTGTAATTAGTCTGAAGCAGCCTCTGTTTCTTATTCCCTGATAAAGTTTTAAAGTAAACCAGGGGTGATGAATATTTAATGTACTGTACCTCATTGTCATCTGATAATAAGATTTGTTATGGGGTTATAAAATGTTATGTTAGGTTCTTACAGCACATCATTAATATTGGGAAATGTAGCTGGGCTCCCAGACAGAGCTGTCTGATGGAAAAACAATAGAAAGATAAGTGATATCAACCATTCTCTCCAAGGGCTTGGAAGACAACCAGCCAAGGGTTGAAGAGAGTGCTATTTAAGAGCTGGATGCATTTACAAGTTATTAAGGAAAAGAGGGGAAAATAAAACACAATAAAGAAAGCAAAAGAGAACAAGAAAAGAATCAAACCAAATGGAGAAAAGGTGAGAAAAACTGGAAAGTAAAGAAAAGAGGTGATCAGTGATGGCTCAGCTGTTAAGAAATTAACAGACAATACCACACTTGAAGACAACCCATGTCAGGTGACTCACAATAACCTATAACACCAACTTCAGAGAGATCCAATCTCTCTGGCCTCTGTCAACACCCAGCAGTCATGTGGATATACTACCTGAACACAGTGCAGGCATGTAATTAAAAATACTAAAATATATCCTCTGAAAAGAGAAGTAGATAGTTGTAAGAAGAATTCAAGGACCAAATGAGAAGCTGGCAGGAATGGACATTTAAATGCCTTTTCTACACCTAAACTTTAGAATTCTTTATTTAAGAGATGTTGAAATCCAAAGGTATACAAACATGGCATGCAAAAATCTGAGGAACATGTTAAAAGTCCTGTCTACTGTGATTAAGCCAATATGTGTCTCTAAAAGCAGAAAACTTTGTATGTGTAGTAAAAAGATTGGAATTCATAACACACAATAATCTGAAATCTGAGCCTCAGAGTCTTACACAGCATTTACTGGTGTTGTATAGTGTGATGGAATGTGTGTATATACAGTACACATGTGTGCTCAGAAGTAAGGCTTCAGCGAAGTCACATGATACTACATGAGTGAGTGCTGCCAGAAAAGTTCCCAGTCCATTTCACACTTTGTCTTGGACTGAGTTTTGATTGTTGCCTATCCAGGATGCTTTCAGTGTTCCTGGATTTCTTACAAGTTGTGGAATCCCATACATGTGCCTTTGATCTATCGTTCAAGGAGCTTTACTCCAAAGCAATAAGAAGGTTTTTTTTGTGATAAACTCTCTACACTGTGGGATTTGGTAACAGCAATAGAAAATAGACTGAGTTAGAGGAGAACAACTCTTATCAGTTAGTAAAACACCTGATCCTATACTAAATTTGTTTAAAAACAAAACCACAACACTAAATACTTTCCACCTACCATTAGTTTCTTCTCTGTATTTCTTAGTGACTTAGTCATTACAAGTGATTTCCTGTAGAAGTACAGCCCATCTCTTTGGCTGAAATGATATATATGCCCAAAGTCTGACACTATGGGCTTTGGCTTGGTTTCTGTAAACCCATATCAAACTGAAAATGTTATTAGTAATAATACACACCCCCTTGCTCTTGATAATCGTCTTTTTGTCAATTTAATTGTCAGATCCCAATTCTGACCCCAAAGTGTATATAGCACAGGCATCTCACCAGGCCATTTATTCCATTTCATACAGGCTCTTACACATCAATGACACTTCGAACAACTGATACTCTCCACCAAGTACATGAGTGTCACTTTGCCACTCTAACCATGAGCCAAAATCAGAGCACTGGCACCCTGCCAATCGGTGGTTGACCAGAATAACAGGACAAATGTTAGTTCTCTAAATCCATCTAAAGGAACAATGACAAACACTACAGTACACGTGGTCTGAAGGCCATGAACTTAGCATGAGTCAGCTTTACTGACAGATTTGCTGAGTAGTCTAACCTGTGTCAGTTGTGGGAGATAATCAGAAAGTCATTCACATAATAAACTTGGTGGTCATTACTCAATAAACATTAAAGAGTGTTAATGATGTCAAAGAAGAAAGGCGAATTCCCCCATAAATTCTTTCAATGCAAAGTCCATAGAGGAGCAGAACATGCTAGCCAAGCATAGCACACTGGAGCTGAAACTAAATACAGAACCAAAAACCTCATTTTCATTGCAAGCTCTACCCAGCTCTACATTTCTGTTCCAGCACTAGTTATCTTGACGTTAATATAAAAAGAAGTATAAAGCACAGCCTTCAACACCAAGGCACAGCATTTATCTGTTGAATATTTCAGGGATAATACAAACTTTAAGCCATGAATAATGTGCACTTTAGCAGCTTTATGAAAATCAAATGTTTCTTTAAAAGATATTAAGACTAAAGGAATGTCTCTTCTGGTATAATGTACAGGGAAAGGAGAGAGAATAAAAATGTAGCTATGATGATGAAATTTGCAACAGTGGGGAGATGGAACTTGCAGAGTCCACCTTCAGTAAAAAGATAGGGCATCAAGTGGAGGGATGGGGTTGCCATTCCACAGTCAAAAACTCTGATCCAGAATTGTTCTTGTTTAAAAGAACTGCAGAGACAAAAATGGAGAAGAGACTGAGGGAAAGGAGGTCCAGTGACCTGCCCAACTTGGGATCCAGCTCAAAGGGAGGCTCCAAGGCCTGACACAATTACTAATGCTATGGTGTGAGTACAGACAGGAGCCTAGAATGGCTGTCCTCTAAGAGGCCCTACAAGCAGCTGATTGAGACAGAAGCAGACACACCCAACCAAGGGACTAAAGATCAGGGATCCCTACGGTTCTAGCCTTAGGGAAAGGAACTTGTAGAGTTCATCTCCAGTAGAGAAATAGGGAAGCTGAAGAGGTGGGTGACCCCATAGAAAGACCAACAGTATCAACTATCCTGGAAGCCTGAGATCTCTCAGACACTAAGCCATCAAACATACAGAATACACTAGTTGGTCTGAGGCCCCCAACACATATACAGCAGAGGACTGCCTGGCCTGGCCTCAGTGTGAGAAGATGCACCTAACCCTTGAGAGACTTAAGGCCCCAGGGAGTAGGGAGGCCTGGTGGTGGAGAGGGGCATCCTTTTGGAGACAGGGGTGAGGAGGAATGGGATGAGGAACTGTGGGAGGAGAGACTGGAGAGAGATAATGACTGGATTGTATAAAAATAAAATAATTTAAAAAATGTAGATATGAAAGAAGAGTCCTAGTAAAGAAAATATATAGTTTTTAAGTAAATGATTTAATCAAGAGACACACCCAAGGTCACTGGAGACTTAAAGGTCACAGTTGTTTTCTACATGAATTTCCAATGCTGAAGAAAAACAGGAAAAATTTTTAAAAAGGACTCAAAAAGGCATTTGAATATCAATAAGGGGTTTAACATACAAATAAAAGGAGCTCTAGAAAATACATAGAAAAGAGGAAATCCAGAAAATCATTGGATTTAGAAACACTAACAAAAGGAGCAAAAATAAAACAAAAGATAGATGTTCTGAAAATTCATGTCTTTTTCAACAAGCTTTCTGTAGAGATTGAAAAGCTTGTTCTAAACTTTATAAACAAATGCAAATATTTTAGAATAATCAGTGAAACACAACTGGCAGTTTTAAACCATCCACGTTAAGACCTGTGCAGGAAGCAATGAGTGCCAATCAAATGAAAACCATCAAAGCCTATGTAGACAAACTTCAGTGATGAAAAAGTTTACTGTTTGTATTTGGGGGTGTGAGGGAGAGTCATAGAGGATTTAAGGGAAAGCACAGGGGAGTTCTGAATGGAGACTATTGCCCTGAAACATCCACAAGTGGGTTTTTTTTGTTTTTGTTTTGTTTATATGGTTGCTTTTTGGGGAGTGGGGGGTATTGCTTGTTTTTTGTATAAGAGTCAATAGATAGCATACAAACTATTCATATTCTGTAGTTTGTAGGAATAAAGGAGATAGCTATCACTGCAAAAATCTCATGCCAACTTCATTACAGAAAGGTTTCGAGGGGAAAACATAAAGTCATACACAAACTCCAAAAATGAAAATACTAGGCTTTATCAAAAGAAGATGCTGCCGGGTGTGGTGGCGCACACCTTTAATCCCAGCACTCAGGAGGCAGAGGCAGGCGGATTTCTGAATTCGAGGCCAGCCTGGTCTACAAAGTGAGTTCCAGGACAGCCAGGGCTGTAGAGAGAAACCCTGTCTCGAAAAAAAAAACCAAAAAAACAAACAAACAAACAAACAAAAAAAAACAACAAAAAAAAGTAGATGTTACTATCCTTTGTAGTGTAACATTAAGTAAGTAATAATTCAACATATGTACTAGGAGAATAAAGAATTCAGAATCCTAGTTTTACAAGTTACAATGCTTGCTTGCTCTTGCTAAGGATTTAAGTTCAGCTCCCAGCGCCCACATCAGGTAGCTCAGAGCTGCTTGTGACTCCAGTTCTACAAATTCACTTCTGGCTTCTTCTGATACGTGTACACACATGGTATAAACATTCAAACACACACATACATACACACATGCATACACATACATCCTCACATATATACACATATACATGCACATACACACACACTCACACACATGCACACATTCAGAGATTGAAAAACAATATATCAACAACCAGATAAAGAACACAAACATGTAACTACATCACACTGGTACCTAGACAAGAAAGTTTCCTAAGTATATGAAAGGGGTAAAAATTTAGAGGAAAAATTAAAAGAAAAAAAGAAAAAAAAACACGGAGAAAAATATCAGCAAGAGAACAGACACACGGGTGGTCCCTGCCTGTAGGTCCAGCACTTGGGAGGCAGGAGCAGGAAGATCAGAAGTCAAGTCAGCCCCAGCTACACAGGAACTTTAAGCCATTCTGTATATAAGAGAACCTGGCACAAAGAGGGGTAGGAGGAGTCAAATTTGTCATTGTAAATGTGCATGGAATTCTCAAAGAACTACTAAAAATGTTATATTCTAAAAATCAAATATTTAAAAAAATAAAATCTGTACTTTCCTCTAAGAAAATCTTAAAATCTCACAAAACAATGAAAATAAGTAAATCACTCGAACACCTGTTTTCCTCATGATGCCCATACTTATCAATAATTTTATTTAAACATCTTAGATAAAAAATAAAGATCACTAAATCCTAGATTATTCCTGTACTTAAAACTTAAAACAAAAAATAAAAAGTAAAAAAAAAAAAAATTTACTCTCTTCTACAAGACAAGTGAAATGTTTACTGAGGGGAGTTCTGAGAGTTGTTTTTTTATCACTAATGAGAGAAGATTTAGAGCCACTCAGTGGGAAAGAGAATATCTGGCCAATATGAGTGGCTGGGTTTGATACATAGAACCAAATTACAAAACATGATAAACAGCAACAAAAACAAAATTAACAAAAAGAAAACGAGGAGAAGGAGAGAAGAGAAGAAGAGAAGAGAGGAGAAGGAAGAGGAGGAAGAAGAGGAAGAGGAGAAGGAGGAGGAAGAGGAGAAACTAAAACCACAAGCCACAAAAGGACTTGAAGAAGAAAATATTAGTGCAGAAATTTCTCCAGAATGTGTGACCTCACTACTTATGAGTACCACTGGGGTAGCCTTAGAGTTACTTGTTGTGACCAGTGGGTTATGTTAGCTGGATAGTTCTCTTGTTCTCTTTCCTCCCTTGAAAGCTTGCATGGCATCTGCTGGCACCATGAGGTCCCAATCAGTGGAAGGAGGGGCCCTTTAGGTTAGATCCATATCAGATTCTTTGGGTCTTGTGTCCAAAGTATGTGGTTCCTTCAGCAGTGGTGACTTACCTTCCATTTCTGGAGGGGACCCAGGAGCACAGCAGTTGCCTATAATATTTTGGGAATCCTGAGTTCCCCTGACAAATAACTTGAAGGAAAGCTCCTCATTCCTCAGACTGGGGTGGGGTGTTGTTGGGTGGTCTATGACACTTTTGGGTAGCATATTATCCCAGGTGGGAAGTTCTTATGTACACTAAGGTGTATATGTATTTACATAGATGTATGTGTATTGTATATAATTTGGGGTTAATAAATAACAGCATTATTCTTTATGAATTTATCAAACAACCTTAGTGTTCTTTCACCTTTGTCTTTTCCTCTCTATTGACTTCCCTGTCCCCTAAAGGGGGAAAGAAAGAATGGTACCCAGATCAGGTAGCAAGCCCATTCAAGCTCATTTGACTTTGAAAAAAAAAAAGTAACATCAAGAGTATTGGGAAATTAAAAGTAAAAGTTACCTTTGATGACAGCATACATTTAGTTATTAAAAACAATAAGCATCAAGAAAGGGGAGAAAGTGAAAGACTGGTAACTTCCATGTTTTCAACATGGAATCTAGCAGTGTTTCAAAAATCACCTTCTTCTTAGGGCTATGTTCGATTCACTCCAGGAATCGACAAGAGACTCTAAACTATTAAATGTAGCAACATATCACATTATTACAAAAATAAAAAGAATCCCATGTTTTCCAGTCAATAAACCAGTGGTTCTCAGAAGTTGTCATTTATAAGAATTATCTGGTGAGATTTAAAACAATGATGAGTGCTGCCCACCCTTTGGATTCTGTTTTTAACTCACCTGGCAGCAGCCTTGATATCAACCTTACTTAACATTCTTAGACTCTATAATAAAACCCAGAGAGATCAGTATTGGCATTGTGAACAGAAGATATTTTTAGAAACGAGGAATAGAGGGAAATTATTCATCCTTAAAGCTTACCAAAAGAACCACACCTATATCTACACACTGCCCCAAGTGGATTGCTACAGACAACCCTGATGCAATTACCAGGATGCCAGTAGTCATGACCACAAAGTGCTGTGCAGTGTGATCAGACTTATAGAAATTACAAGGATTTTCTTAGCTACCGAATTTAATTTTAAAATGTAGAAGGGAGGTTACATAGAAAGTAAGTAAGCAAAAATGTTTGCTCAGAGCTCAAAGTCATTAAAAACAGGAATGACTCTCTTTACATTGGCAACAAAAACTATAGAATATAGAAATGCTGAATAAGAAAGTGAAAGATTCACATGAAAATCTATAATTTTATTGAGACTTAAAAGGTTTTTATTTTTAGGTTAAGTAAAAGACAGTGGAGGGGATGGGGAACTGTGAGCATGAATGCAGTACCCAAGGATGTGAGGAACAGGCATCTATTCTCCTGGAGCTGGAGTTACAGGCTGCTGTGAGCTGTTCCTGTGTTGGGGATGGGAACCAAACTCAAGTCCTCTACAAGAACTGTAAGCTTTCTTAATCACTAAGCCATTAAGCCATTTCTCCAGCCCCATAGAGTAGTGGCTCTCAACTTTCTTAATGCTGTAACCCTTTAATGAAGTTCCTCATGTTGTGTTGACCCCAACCACAAAATTATTTTTGTTGCTACTTCATAACTCTAATTTTGCTACTGTTAAGATGTGAGGACTCAGAAACAGGCTCACAGATTCAGAGAGAGGGGGGGAGGGAGAGGGAGAGGAAGAGGGAGAGGTGGAAATAGACTGAGATAGAGACATGTGGAGAGAGAGAGAGAGAGAGAGAGAGAGAGAGAGAGAGAGAGAGAGAGAGAGAGANCTCAGGTGTGGTTCTCATGGTTGAATACAATCCATTCTCACCAGGAAATGGAACCACGAAGATGACCAAGCTGAGGAGCAGGAAAGAGGAAGTGCCACAGATCTGGGGGAGGAGAGGGCTGGCATCAGCTTTTCCCCAAGGGACACCATCAGGGCCACAAGGATGCCAACTCTCTTGCTACAGTCCAGCATGTTGAGCTTTTAAAAAAAAAAAAAAAAAAAAGAATTACAATGTAAATATTTGTGATTTCTGATGTTGTTAGGTGACCTCAGTCATTTGGCCCCCAAAGGGTGAGAGACCCACTGGTTGAGAACTACAGCCATAAGACATAAGGAAAAAATAGAAATGCATACTTCCTTTTAAGAAGTAAACTTCTGTACCTTGTTACAGGAAGTTTGATTAATTTGGGTAAATTTGTATCAAAAAGTTAACAAGGAATGCTAAATGCCTGACAAAAAAAATAAGATTTTTAAAAAGAGTCAATGACTCGGGTTAAATATTAGCATCCTGTGCAGCCTTGGTAATAAAACCAGTGTGTGGGATTGACACAGGAGCAGGAAAGCACACAATTGCAAATGAAAGGAGAGCCTAAAAATAAATTTCAGAATGTTTGGGTATGATATGGCAGGTTTTAATGTCAGAGTTGAAAGGACTCACACTTGTTTTAAATGGTAACACAACTGGACATCTTTTTAGGTAAGAGACAAAATGAACGTCTAACTTTCACAATACAGGGAGAGAGTCAGTGGGAAAATATACAGATTCTACAAGTAAAGTTAGGTAATAGTTATAATTCATGGTAAAGACTTATTTATTCAGGAATAGAAAGTAAGGAGCTTTCAAAACTGCAATAGTGCCTTCAGAGATGGTTTATCAGGCAAAACCCTTGACTCTGCAATCCTGGGGCTCTAATGATGAAATTGGAGGTGGAGACAGGGGAATCCCTAGGAGCTTGTGGGCTTGCTAGCCTGATATGCTCATAGCCAACGCTACCCTATTTCAATCAAGGCGAGGACTGACACCTGACTACACACAGGCCAATCATAGAAGAGTTCAAATACTGTCTTGATGTGCCTTCCTGCTCCAACAGACCAAGGATTTGCTTACTCAGAGAAGTATCTACTAGGAGTGGTTTTTGAGGTCAGAAAGTCCAAGTTCAATGCGCTGATGTGCTTAATTCCTACTAAGGGTCTGCTTTCTACTTCACAGAGTGGCCGGCCTTTGCTATGGAATCCATGGCAAACTGAGCAAACGAATGCCCTGGGATCACCTCCTTCAGGGTGTAGTTCTCCTTGTGACAGCTTCAGGTCCCAGAGGTCCATCTCTGCATGCTATGACATTGGAGATTGAGTTTTAACATAATATTCCTTGGGGCCCAAATTTTCAGTCCCTAGAAGGTACTATAAATAGATTATAATGATGAGAAGTAAAATTCCGGGTCTAATGATGCCCTCTTTTTAAAAACCTCTTTCAGATTTACAAAGGAATAGAAATTTGCCAAGAGAAAACTAACCTCTGTTATAAACTGACTATTCCACAAGCCTATTGACAGACTAAATCCAAGTAGCTACAGAACCTAGAGAAGGGTTTAAGAGCACAAGTACTCATGAAAATGGGGACTAATTCAGTAATTATGATTTTATAACTATGAAGCTGCCAAAAGAACAATAACTGCCAGTGGGGACATAGTGAGGAAAAGCCTCTTCTTGTTCATTGCTAGTAAAACATAAATTGCTACTGGATCCTTTTTAGAATACATTGTGGTAACATTTATTAAAATTAAAAATACATATACCTTCGACTCAGCAGTTCTACTCTGGAGAATTTATTCCCAGGAATAAAATTCTTGGTATAGAAAGATACACATTCAGGATGCTTAATGTGACATTGTTGAGAAATGGCAGAGGAAGAGACAAAGGAGGAGAAAAGGAGAGAGTGGTAGGGAGCAGGTAAGGAAAAGAGCTATAGAGATAGAGCTATAGATAGGTAGGTAGGTAGATAGATGATAGAGATAGATAGATAGATAGATAGATAGATAGATAGATAGATAGATAGATAGATGATAGATAGATAGATAGATAGATAGATAGATAGATAGATAGATAGATAGGCTGACTGACTGACTGACTGACTGACTGACTGACTGACTGACTGACTGACTGACTTTGAAAAATCAAAGTCAGAATAAAACTTTAACGACCGCCCTTTGGAGATGAGGTAATGAACTTCAATCATTTACAACATAAATAGTACAATGTCAAGAAACCTCATCAGCTACAACTTCCAGAAGGATTCTTTGAGTGACAGGAGCATAAAAGAGTGCCCCACATCAACATCTCGTATTTATAATATACCACATCTATAATGTTCATTGCATGAAGCAGTAAAGATGGTATAATCATTTCAGGCTCCATTTCTGCTTCTCAAGGTAAAGTGATAAAAACAAGCCAAGTCCACCATTTTGTTAGGTGAGAGGGCTTTGCTCAACACCACTGCTTGATATCTTCTGTCTAATTGACCAGCATTGGAACACTCATTTTATATTCCAGTGTTGGGGGTCTGCAAAGGTATCTCCCAGTGAACACAAGAGTTTCCATCTGGTTATAAGGACACATGTTCCACTATGTTCATAGCAGCCTTATTCATAATAGCCAGAAGCTGGAAAGAACCCAGATGTCCCTCAACAGAGGAATGGATACAAAAAATTTGGTATATTTACACAATGGAGTACTACTCAGCTATTAGAAACAATGAATATATGAAATTCCTAGGCAAATGGATGGANTTGGCCATCATTGGGAGGAGAGGCCCCTTGGTCATACAGACTCTATATGCCCCAAAACAGGGGAATGCCAGGGCCATTACGTGGGAGGGGGTGGGTAGGGGAGCAGGGCGGGGATGCGGGAGGGTAAGGGAAAATTTCTGGATAACATGTGAAATGTAAATGAAGAAAATATCTAATAAAGAGAGGAAAAAAAAAAAAAAACCTAAGGTTTGAAGCCCCTGTTAGTAAGGTAAGCCTCAGCGGAGCTTATTTCTACAACTAAAAAATGTTACAACAATACTCTTGCATTCTACTATCTTCTAAGTCAATAAATCACACTCTAATATTCATAGATCAATAGCAAGTCTGTATAAAATGTATGAATGCTTTTGTCTAGGATTACACTAAAACAAGGGCTAATACAGATGCACACTACACTTTTATGTAGACTTCTTCAAGAAATACAAGTCGTGAGGGCATGAAAAGATAAAGAAAGGCACAGCCCACAGAAGCAAGGCTCACAGGGGGCTCACAGGGGCTCACAGAAACCGAAGAAACAAACAGGGACCCTGTATGGGTCTCAGCTAGGTCCTCTGCATATACCTTTTGGTTGGGTGTCTTGGTGCTCTTGTGGGACTTCCAACAGTAGGAGTGAAGAGTGTCTCTGACTCTTGACTGTGGCTGGGACCTTTTTTTTCCTACTGGGTTGCCACATCTAGCCAGGATATGAGGGTTTGCTCTCTGTCTTACTGTTTCTTGTTAATGAATGTTTGGTAGATTTCCCTGAGAGACCTGCCTCCCCCCACCAGAGGAAAAACTGATTTGGGGAAAAGGAGAGGTGTGGGGAGAGAATGAGAGAAGTGGAAGAGAGACTGCTGTCAGGATGGAACGTACAAAAGAAGAATAAAAGTTAAAAGATGAAAAAAAATAATAAGATAATTAAATACTCCCAATAAACAAATGCTTTATACACTGTTGGTAGAAGTGTTAACTGAATGCAGCCACATCGGAATTCAATGTGAAGGCTGTTCAGTATAGTCAGCTGCTCATCAACAGATAGCTAGATCATCGATTAGATGCTTGTCAACAAAGGAAAAGATGATTCATATACACAATGGGATTCTATTTAGACATGAAGAAAAATGAAATTATTAAATGTGCAAGAAAACAACTGGAAAATATTATATTAAGTGAGACAACCAAGCTCAAAGAAAAAACAAAAAACAAAAAGAGAAAAACTAAACCAATTATTAACTATAATATGATTATGTGCACACATTCAAATAAAATAGTCCCAGTCATATAATTAGCTTAAAACAGTAATTTATACCACAGTATGGAACCATTTTTGCTTAAAACATGCAGCATGCAGGTGTTTGTCATAAAAAAATATATACAGTATTCACTGAGCTTTTATTGTATACCATTCACATTTGTAAGATGACATAAACCCTAGAATTATCTCAAAATACTCTGAAATAAATGCTTTCACCACTTTTATATACATATTGCTTAAGGACTAGCATCTAGTACTTGGCCCTAAAAAGGCCCTGGGGGACTTATAAATACATAAGTTACATGAACATTGCTTATGTCTGGGAGTGAATGAGCGTGGGGTGAGGGAGAGTGGGGTGAGGGAGAGTGGGGTGAGGGAGAGGGAACACAAATACATTTGCTTCTTTTTGCTCTGAGTACTTTCACTATTTTATGGTGAGTTGCTTCTCCATAAAGAAATGAAGTTTGTCTTTTTAAGTAAACCAATACTTAAACACAGAAATGAAGCAATTTTCTTTGTTTTTTCTACATCCTTTCTGAATTTAAATATAAACCCCTCCTCAGCATATTACCTTTAATTTTATTTCTGTTTCCTGTCTTAGCTCACTCCTCATCTTCACAGTAAGATAAATTTTATTTCCTATCTTTTCTCTAATACACACACACACACACACACACACACACACACCAGAGAGAAGACCAGAAGGCAAGTTCTCAAGGTAAGCTTACAGAGGATTACAGGTGTCAGAGAAATGCATTTTGATGTCAAACAGATCTCAAAGCAAACGCTCAACAGAACTGTCAAGTATTGTTGAGGAAGGTGATCAGACAGTGTTCCTGGGGTACCATTGGATAGAATTTACTGTCATCCATGGGTGGAAGGAAACAGAATTCAGGTAGTGGATTTGTATGCCTTCCTAGTCATGTGGATGCCTTCAAAGTCCTTGTATTAACGGGTGATGGAATGCTGCACTCCAGTGTCAAATCCCACAGCCCGTCTGAAGAAAATTTTGGCTCAGGGAGAGAAAATCTCTTCAGCCTCTTAAGTCACCAGCTCCTGCTTCCTCTTAGCCTCTGCCTTTGAGCTTGTCCCATGCACCAGTTGGAAATGTGATAGGCAGTGGATTAGGCACAGCCAGGCTTTCACACTTAAACCTTGAGCATTAGCAGGTCAGCAAAGCCAGGTTTTCCCATTAGAGCAACAGAACTTCCAAGTCCCAAGTATTGATTAAGCTTCCAAGTCTGAAAGGCCTGAAAGAAGAATGCCTGCCTCTGGCAATCAACAAGGGACCACGTCTTATAGAGAATCAAGGGGTCCAGAAAACAGCAAAGGAAATAACCTGGGGCAAACTAGTAGCATTTCTCACATGCTCCTGAGCCTAAACAAACAAACAAAGAAACAAAAATATGAAAGAGCATAATAATGAAACACTTAAGAGAGGGAAGCAATATCTCTTAAACACAAGACTGACAATTTTATGATCCACTTAATAACTTGTATGAATATTTATTAAGGGTGCTCACTTAACCTCGACTCATTCTTATTACCCTAATAAAAATGAATGGAGATAGTCTTACCCATAGTCATCTTGGTTTTGAAATTTTTATAATTTCCTTGAAGATGTGGAATGAGATTTAACCCTTGGTTGGCACACCTACCTGTGCTGTTTTCCTTTGTAAACATTATATGGAAACTTTATGAATTCTCAAAAGACCATGGGAAGAGAAACTTGGAGAAAGGAAAAAGAAAATCTCAACTAAGAGTAACCAAAAAAAGTTTCACAAATGTAGAGTGAGAGTGGGCTGCCAGAAGAGGAAGAAGAAGAAATATGACTCAGCACATCTCAGGGAAGGTGGGGACCCTGTGTTACTAAGTCACACCTCCTGGCTTATGTATGTCAATTGCCAAACTGTTTTAAACCCTCTTTCCACAATGTACTCTTCTAAAACTCATTCTCAGGTCATTCATACTCTTTGTTTGTTTGTTTTGTTTTGTTTCGAGCATACTCTTTATTGACAGATAAAAAGACCAGATCTATGAGATTTAAGTTTCAAACTATTCAAAGTCTGATTGGCTTTGACCTGTTAATAACTGGACATTGCCTGAGAAATATGCCTGCAGAAACCTGTGTAAAAGTTTGTAGAACTATATCTGTTTGTGGATCCTGGTTCATTCTGACACACTCAGTTAATCATATCTGAAATGAAGAAGGCCATGTCAACCATACTCTGCCTATTAACAACTCCACACCTGCCAGGAGCCAACAGAGCAGATTTTTATACGCCCCCCACTCAGATAAGAGGAAGGAGAAGAAATTAAAAAAAAAAGAAATTGAGAAAATAAATAGCTTTCAAAAATAAGGTAGACATTCTGGCTTAAAACAGTGGGTTTGTCAAACTCAGACACTATTGCATATCCAGCAAGATATGGCTGAAGGGACCCTGATATAGCTGTCTTGTTTGAGGCTATGCCAGTGCCTGGCAAATACAGAAGTGGATGCTCACAGTCATCTATAGGATGGAACACAGGGCACCCAATGGAGGAGCTAGAGAAAGTGCCCAAAAAGCTGAAGGGGTCTGCAACCTTATAGGTGGAACAACAATATGAACTAACCAGTACCCCCAGAGCTCATGTCTCTAGCTGCATATGTAGCAGAAGATGGCCTAGTCAGCCATCATTGGGAAGAGAGACCTCTTGGTCTTGCAAACTTTATATGTCCCACTACAGGGGAACACCAGGGCCAAGAAGTAGGAGTGGGTGGGTAGGGAAGCAGGGGGGTGGAGGGTATAGGGGACTTTTGGGATAGCATTTGAACTGTAAATAAAGAAAATATCTAGTAAAATAAAATTTTAAAAAAGCAGTGGGTTTGTGATATTTTTTCTTTCACCTAATTTTATTTTTTAATTCTGTATCTATGTATATTTGTGGATGGATGGATGGATGGATGGATGGATGGATGGATGGATGGATGGAAGCATGATGGATGCATGGATGGATGCATTGATGGATTTATGGAAGGGAATAGTTTGTGCATGTGAATGCAGATACCTAATGATTCCCTAAGAGGATATTGTGTCCTCTGAAGCTGGGTTAGAAGAAGTTATGAGTCTCCTGACAATTTTTCTGGGAATGTACTCTGGTTTTCTGCAAGAGCAGTACTCATTCTTAGACTTAGAACTGTCTCTTTAGCCTCTCTATTCAGATTTTAATCTTTTACTTTAGGGCATTTTTATGTTTATACCAAAATCAAAAGTCATAGCGATGACCCATACAGCCTGAACCCTCCCTACATGTGTAAATTCCCATGAACAACTATCAACAACTGCCACCACTATGCTGACTGTCTTCACTGTCCTCAAATTCTTTGCAGTTCTCATGTCCCTGCACTATGCCTTCCTGCCATGATAGACTATAATCCCAAACTATGAGCCAAACTAAATCTTTCCTTCTTTAAGTTGTTTTTCTTGTGAGATTTTTCTATTACAGAAATGAGAAAGGTAATTAATACCATTTCTTTGATATTTTATAATTCAGCTGTGTCCCTGCTGGAAAATGGACAATTTTCTGTCTTGGGTCAAATATACATCTTTATTCCCTTATAAATAGTCCCTCTGTCCTTCAGATATATGTTAGCATTTAGTTTATTGCTATTGGAATAATTCCAGGATAAGAGAAATAGCTTTAGTAAACCTCTGGATACAAGTTCATGGCCTGGTCAGTAGGAGCAGAGTGATAACAATATGGAGTCCAAGTAAGAAGCAGCATTGTTTGACACAAAGGAACCAGAGGCCTTGCATGGAGCCCTTTTATGGGAGCTTCTTCAACAGAAACTGTAGGGGGTGCTGATACAAGTATGTGCCAACTCAGGAAAACAAATAATGACCTGTAGAAATCTGAAACTTTCAGTATGACATTCAATGCTACCCCACAGCCCGCACTGAGTGAAGCATGACAAAACTCTAAGACTCCCTCAGAGGTCAGTCACTGTGGAGGAAGGGGCTAATCATCACTATCTGTGACAGCACATGAGTTGTGAGTGGTTACCATGATTAAGATTGCAGGGCATTCCTTTAATGCCAGCCCTTGGGAGGTAGAGGTAGGCAGATCTTTGAGTTCAAGGCCAGCCTGCTTTACAAAGCAAGTTAGAAGATATCTGGGGCTACACAGAGTATCTCCCATCTCGAAAAGACAAAGCAAAGCAAAGCAAAGCAAAACAAAACAAAACAAAACAAAACAAAACAAAACAAAATAATCAAACAAACAAGGAGATGGAGCCTTTCATAAAAGGAACCTCCAGCTCTGGGTAATGAGGGATGACAGAGATCCATGATCAGAGTCCTTAAAAGTTTGTTCAGACCAAACCTCCGCAGATGGGGGAGGGTGGAGGAGGAGTGACAGAGACTGTCCTAGAGTAGATCCTGACACAGCTGTTCCTGTGAAAAGCAGAGAAGAGACATCAACTGGCATTAGCTTGGTTATTGCACAATGGTGGATAATAAATAAGCTTATGTGACAGAAAAAAAAAAGCAAAAGCAAATATAATATAGCAATATTATCTTGTTTGGGGGAGAAAAGTTGGAAATATTTCTTACCCTGAGAAAGTAGAATTCATTTTAAAACAGCTCATTAACTCTATCCTGACCAGATTCAAGAATGGCTGGGTGCAATAAATAATTATATATATAAATAAAAATATCATAGAAACCTTAGCACAGTGACCAAAAGCTTGGGCTCTGGGGTCAAATTCATCAGGGTTAATTAAGTTTTGCTTATCGGCTGTGTGAAGTTCCCTTTAGTTTTGAAAAATGTGTTTATATCACTAACTCTCCCCACTGAACTGTTGAAGATGTCAATACAGAAAAAATACTATAAAAATGCTTAGAAAAGTGCCTATCACAACATCCTCAAGAAATATCATTAATAACAATGGAAACAATCTTGAAATCATTTTGTCAGGGACTGTAAATCTTAAGGGATTGTGTGCCCTTGTAAAAATCTTCATTATTTGGGCCTACTTACCAAATGAAGAGTTGGTGAGACACTGAAAAAAGTACTTGATGAAATGCATGAGAGACTTGAGATTCCAGATGATCTCAACTAGCTGAGAGGATAATCCAACTCTAAGATAATAAAATTGAATTCTGTAACATTCTATTTCAGACATTGTACTGAGCTTAGAATACACACTGATGATTAAAAAGGCATCCTTTCCCTCAATGAACTCAGTCTAGTCAGAGGCAGACACATATACCAAAGAGGATAATCTCTCCATAGAAGCACAGCCACATCGATCAAGAAGAGTGTGTAATCTTCCACAGGCTGGGAATATGGGGGCAGCTGAGGTAGTGTCACCTCTGCTGAATGGACACATACAGGAAGTAAAGCAGTAAAAAATATGATTTACAGTAGAAGCAGAGAAGTGATGGTGAAAGGAGAAGAAGATGGAAAAATTCAAGCTGGCCGTGGTTTGGGGAATAGAGGCTACCAGAGTTCATTATTGCCTGAATCCAATAAGGCTGTTGTGATACCATTCCTCACTATTCTCCTCTTTTTGCTAAGCATATCCAGACTCTTCCTAATAAACTGCATCTTAGGGCTTCTAGACTTCTGCTGGCATCTGAAAACACTGTGGGTGTCAATATGAACAACATTCTGTTAGCAGGACTTGCCTTATTCAATGGCCAATTAAACAGCCAACATCCATGAGCAGTCTACCCTGCTGTCTGCTGAGAGAATTATTATTTCTTGCTGCACTGCTTGGCTACCTTTAGCTTGATTTGAACTATGGCTTGCCTTCTTTCTGTCTATATGCTGCCATTTGTATTTTTAAGACTACTTTCTTGATTAGATTTAATTATCCCTGTGCTTTACTCTGGCCAGAATTTAACACGACATGGAAAGATAATCACTTGCCATAATATGAAAGCCTACAAAAAGATCCAGCAAGACTCAAAGTCCAATTGAGCAGTCCAAATAGCAGCCATCTTGTATTTAGCACTTTTTTTATGAGTTTTATTTTGTGCAGGTGTGGCTGTCCTGGAAGGTGTTTTCTCTTGGGCAAGGCAGTTGCGTTTGTTCTGTCATGGGTAGCAGTAAAAGGAATTCTCTTCATTGCATCTCAATGTCTGACAAAGGAGCTAAGCCCACGAAGCTTAATGCCTCATGTAAGCAAAGGATAAATGCTTCATACTTAAATAGATTAATCCGGAAGCCATGTTGTGATGCCTTGAGGCTATGGGTTTTCAGAGTGAAGTTCAGATTGCCTTATAAACTTTTATTCTACTAACTTCATGACTCTTAATCTCTTCTGGCTAGGCTTGTATCTATAGTACCTCTGTCGTGTCTGGGAACTGGAGTCATGAAATCCCATTACAGCTACCTGTTGCTGTATAGCCAAACACCCCTGCTATCACTCACACAAAGAAGTGGCCCTTTGATTATGCTCATGGGTCCCTTAGTTTAGGAACTTAGACACAGAGCAACAGGGAAAGTTTGCCTCTGTCCTTCAGTGCCTGGGGATCTCTGTGGAGAAATCATGAATAGGTATCTGTTTAAAAGCCTGGCTTTCATATGGGTACTAGGAATCCAAAATCAAGTCCTTATGAATGGAGGGCAATTTACCAACTGAGCCACCTCCCCATCTTCCACGTCTTTTATCACCTAGCTTCAGAGGCCATCTTGTCTCATATTTTTGTTATTGGAATTTGTCCTATGACTGACTGTCCATCCACATTTAAGAAGAAAAATGTAGACTCCACCTCTCAATGGGAAAAAAGCCAAAGAGTTGGCAGCTGTCTTCTAAAGTGGCCACATTCCCTGTGGGATTCACATTAAATTTTTCACAAGCATAGGCAAAGTGTTATGGGGGGACTTCCCTCTGAATTTTCTGACTCTGAAGTATGTATCTGTGAAGCTTACGAACTGGCACAGAGGTTTCTAAGCACAACAGGGGATGGGAAGACAAATATCAAAGCTTCCAGGAAGATTTTTGTGGAACCAAAAGCACAAATGTTTTTAAAGTAGAACAAAGACAGACATCCAGCATACAGGCTGCTCTGTGTCTCTACATAACCTCAGGACTCCAAGACTGCACTCTGTAGGACTCCAATCTCTGGAGAAAAACCCTTGATCAGATGTGATTTATTGGACACTGAGCTCTAATCCACTGAATTCTGAATGTGTCCCGCAAGTCTCAGGGTGACCCGTTATCCAGACATCTCTTCCTCCCCACCTGGGGACTGTAAACTGCCTGAGACTGGACAGGGAGGCACAGGAAATAGTGACTGTGCTTCCTACAGAGGCCTATCAAGTTCCAGTACTGAGCAGCAGAGGAAGAGAAGGGGAGTAACCTTGCCAAGGGAATTGGGATTCTAAGGAAACATCTACTCCTGGTGGAGTAGAGAGCAGTTCTCCACAGCAACCACCCACCCATTATTCCTTGCAGCACATCAGCAAGGGTCAAGGTGATTAAAATCATAACTCAACCCTGGGTTTCTATGGAAAGAGTATGGTGTGAGACATGCATGTTCTGATTAACCATAGCATCCAAATGAGGGTGTAGGTCAAGCTGTGAATCATCTCTATGTCTAACTCAAGATGCATGATCCTGAGTTCAGAAATGTTGAGACTTCCATTCAAACACTGAAGGCAGAGCTCACATTTACACCCCCATCTTTGCAGTAAACCCCACTTCCTGAACAAGGAGAAGACATAAAGATGTTAAATAATGGCTGGTCAGTCTTAGTGGTTAACAATGGGTAGTTCAGTTAACTTAGCTCTTAACAGCAAGAGCTAAATAAGCGTCATCTCATCTCATCCTTACAACTATCCTACTTACACATAGAGACCAAGACCCAAGGAAGAGAAGACATTCGCCCCAAATTAGTGTTTGGAGATGATGAAGACAAGATTTGAGTCTGATAATGTGTTCACCACTACAATTATTTGGAAATTAAAGTTTAATGAAGATTTCGAAAATTATATACAACGTATTTTGTGTGTTTTGGCCATATTCATTCTCTCTCTTTCTCTTAAGTCTATGCTTTAATTTCCTATAGCCTTCTAACTTCATGTCATTTTTTTCTTTTGAAATATTTAATCAAATTTATGATGGTCATACATTCACAGTTATGGAGCCATCCAATGGAGCACGGTGGCCCTGCCAGGAGCCACACCTTTAAAGGCTACTGACTTCACATCCCTCAGAAGCCATCAACTGTCAATAGGTCCTCAGGCTCCACCCTACTCCCTGCTAGAATATTGGTTGGTTGGTTGGTTGGTTTTGTTTTTTTGATTTCTGTGGAAACCCTTGGTACCTGACATGTAACAGCTACAGGAAGAGGTAAGACAGAACAGCAGCTGATGTCAGCATTGTTGTCAGTGATGTAAGAATTTCCAACTTTACTTTGGTGTTCTCAGTCTGTGCAAAGATGCAGGGAGGGTCAGAAAAAATACCTGTGGAAGAGGAAATTTCAACCATGGAAGTGAGAGAGAATCAAGTAGTACAAAACTAAATGATGATCAGGTAGACATGCACCTCCAGCTCAAATCATGTGATCCTGATGGTAACCATGAGAAGAAGGTAGTTTCCATGTGCACAGCAACTTCCTCTTTGCACCATACATCCAATATCATGTTGTCCAATCTTCTAAGCAAATACATGATAAATACACAATGAGAAAATCTTGTCCTCATTTTGTACAAATCTACTGAGGACTAAAGAGTATAAGAACTTGCTAAAAATCAATAGTCTGGTAAACAACAGAAAATCCAAACTCAATTATTCTAGCTACTAGCTCTCATGCCTTTGCAAAGATTGCAAAGATAGAATGGAGACTCTTCGGGGATTTCTTCATTCCCAGAGAATCAGCCTGACAGCTGTACTGGCTAGTCACCAACACTGTTTCTTTCCCCTTCAACACCATGCCTTTGCTGTGTTTCCTCTACCAAATTCACCATGTTTTTATGCCTGTTCAAAATATTTGTATCAAATTAACTGACAACTTCATAGAGTACTTCAGCTTATTATAAGTACTCTCTTTCCTAGAAAAACAGCTGTTCAAACTACCCAATTCATTGAGTTTAGAAATTTCAACTTAAAAAACAAATGAATCTCTTAAATTAAAATGTTTTAGTTACTAAATAGCAATCATTTCTGCTTTCTGGATGCTGGTAAACACAGACCATTCAGGCATGCATTTTCCCTATCTTGATGTCTCCTAGCATTGCTGTGGTCATGTGACTGAACTCTGGTCAGAGGATATGGGCAGAAATTGTTTATGATACTTCTAGCCTGGCCTGAGGGGACAAAGACAATCCTCTCTTTCCTTTTGCAAAGATGAGAATGGACAAGGTGGAAGAAACCTGGATCCCTAAATCCCAACTTTAGACAAATCCCCCAATGGCAGCTTAGAAATGAGATGACCCAGACATGTAGCTTTTCTGTACTAAGTCACGGAGGCTTACCTATTTCAGCCGCTTACACTACAGTAACTCACTAGTATCAAGGAAAGCCAGATCATCATGCAAACCACCTCCAGATTCCCCAGGTAGCCTGTGCCCAGCAGTGAACCTTTGCTGCCTCCTTACTGCCATTTCATTTGGTGAATGCAAGGTAATACAATAAACTATTTTTGGTAAGAGGTGCTGCGCATTTTGGGAGTCTTCTGCCTCACCCGATACCAAACAAGTGTTCCATAGAAGGTAACACAGAAATGATAATCATCCTAACACCTACCCTCACAGGAGGCAAGAGAGAAAGAGGTCTTGATGGCTTAGCTTCTCTAAATGGAAGTAGGCAGTTTCCTACAGAAAACACCTTAAAGGAGTGGATCTTTTACTATTTGTGATAATTAAGGTGGTAAACAATTTTATTTTGGTTCATTCATTCATTTCTTTATATGCAATTTGAGAGCATACAATTACACACACACACACACACACACAAAGTAAAACTGACAATGCCTATTTTTATGGTCCTTATGCTGCAGTAAAATCCATATACATACTTTTATTCTTAAATATCTAGCTAGAACAACATCAGCCAAACAGCGAAAATAGCAAGTGAATTCTATATCAGCAAAGCCATGAGAGACCCAATATGATAACAGTTCATTCTCTTTAAGCATAAGCATGTTTATTCCAAAGACTTGAAGAATTCACCAACTGAAAGACGTGAGGACAACCCAAGCAGACCCATACTCCAGAAGTTGAGTTATGCAGCACCAAATTTTATAACAACAAAAAATATGAAAATACTCTTCTGGTCAAGTCATTGCCTCTACAGAGGGGACCATTATGTTCAGCTCCTGAGCTCCTGTGTCAAAAGTATTAATCAAATAAGTTGATAGCAGAAGCAAAAATGGTGGCAGATGTGCCATCCAACTGACCAGGTTAAAAAAAAAATACAGGCAGATGGTTTTAGATTAAAATCTGGATGGCAATGTTGTCATTAGAGAATTGACATTCTGTCACCAGGCCAACATTCTCCTATTCTATTTATTTCACTCTCTAAATTATCTGCCACCTGGTGGTCCAGGGAATAATTTAGCAGTTTAGTCATGGGCTGCTGAGAAAAGCTCATTAATTTGGAGTTGGTAATTCATTTGAGGAAATACTGATGAGTGCCTACTATGTGGGCAGCAACATTCTAGGTACCAAGGAATACACAAGAGCCAGGACAGTGGCAAAGAATGTGGCTTTAGATTTTGTGATGCACTAGCAAGTGAATAAATCCGGGTAAAAGGAACAGGAGACAGCAAAACCTTAAAGTGCTCAGAATCACCTCTCTGAGGAAGTGACACTTGAGCTGACACAGGATAAAGGAGGTAATAGTTTTCCCCTGTAGCACTGTAAAACTCAAACTTATTCCCTCAGCGTTTCCCAACCTATGGAATCTCCGCTTTTCAGTCAGGTCTAGCTACTTCTCTCTGCTTCCATCACTCCTTGGTCTTCAATCTCCTCCCATTTGTTACTGCTCACTGAGTCACCTGTTCAAATAGTTCCCTTCCTTTGCATCTAGGTCTGCATGTGCTAACATAGGAATGTTAGAGGGTGACTGTTCTAGACATGGTCCACCCCCATGTGGTGTTCATCACTAGTGTACAATAAGTTTGTAAGAACATACTGGTGAGATAATCCAACCATGTACTAACAGACAGAAAGCATATGAGAAGGAATATATTCACAGACAAACAGAAAAATATGTATTCCTTTTTAACAAGAGGAATCTTGGAGTCACTGTCAGGAAAACTGGGTACTTTTAAGACTTATATCTACATAATTTACAACATCAGAATTATCTGATAGGGGATTAAATCTTGATCCATGGGACTCAAGCAATAATCAATCTATATACTTGCGGGATTAAATAGTTTGTTAGACTTCCAATGCTAGATGAAACAAGATTTCATTTTTGTGGTTTCTCTTTGAATCAGGGAAAAGTTATGTAGAAGTTAGGCCTTCCCTCTACTCTGGGCCATGCAGGCTAAACCAAAAGTGGGCTTTAATTGCACTGAAGGCTTAGAGTCTTCTCTTAAGCTCTCTGGCCATTGACAGGACTCTTTCTATTGTAGCTATCTATCAGTGACCCCTTTTTCCTTGCTAGAGTTGCCTGAGGACCACCCTCATCTTTTGATATCAACCTCCAAGCCTTACCACCAGGATGCTGATATGGTCCTCTGATTCAACAATATGGCTGCTTTCTGTGAGTCCCACAAGAAAATGTTGCTCTGTTCCTTCTGGTTCTCACTAGGAGCCCTTTTAATAAACTCAATGCCAAAGATTCAGGAATATCACAAGAGTGCGGACACAGCATACTCACATGTTCCACCTGCAATCTAGAGAAGATTACATAGAGCACATACACTAAATGGTGGGGAGCTTGAAGCTTAGAACTCTTGCTCTTCCTAGGTGAAGAACTATCATTCCTATAAGGTGCCATTCTTCCAGGTATGGTCATCATAAAATAAAAGGTCTTTGAGCTAACCACAAACATTTTTTTTTTTCTGGGAAGGAAATATGCCCGCTAGCTTTCTCCTGCTTGGGTAAAATACAAGGCAAACATACAGGAGGAAATATTTACCTTGGTTCATAGTTCCAGTCACCTTTCCAATTCAATCATCTGTCAATATCAGCACCACTTGGACACCCAGCTTTCAAATTTTGAGCCTGAAGGACATCACACTTCCAATCCGTAGCAGGAACAAAGGCTGGTGCACCAGGTATGGTGGGAGACAGTAAAGAAGGAATAGGATGGAGAAGTCATTAGCAGATTCCAGTTTATCTAGAACTTTTAGCCATGGTAATAACAAGCTTTGATTTTATTGTATGTAAAAAGAAAAGCCACTAACAGTGACAGAGTTCCACATTCAGTATAAGGTAAGTGTTGTTGATTTGAAATGTAGAAAAATGGGAGACAATGGTGTGTTGGAATTGCTTCTTGCTTTGTGAAATGGGAGCCTACACTAAATAGCATTGCCTAGCCAGCATTCTAGGTTTTTCTAGGTCCTTTAAAGAAACTATTCAGGTAAGAGTAAAATAATATGGGTGTAATCACTTTCTACTCTTGGCTGACCTAATTAGCAAAGAATGGAGTCTTCTGCTATTTTAATGTATCTTCTATAGCCCATGAGTGCACCCTTGAGTCATTTTATAAATTCTATAAATAACAATGATACCATTAACAATATGGAGATATTTCCAGGAGCAAAGTATAATTTGTCCTTTGGTCATAAGAGAATCATAATTGGTGTTTCTAGAAACTTCTTTCAATGCAGATTTTTCAAAATAGTACCGAGACAAGAGTTTGCAAAATACTGGCTCATCAAAACCACAGTTGTTTTTGTTTGTTTGTTTGTTTGTTTGTTTCCTTTTTCTTAAGTTGAACCTAAGGTAGATTGAAGTTTGAATTAAAAAACTATGTAACTACCACTATGCCCCAATCTACTACAAATCAAATGAGTAACTAATTCTTCTTAAGCATCTTAGATTTAGATCTAGTAAGATTTATTTAAGACTTCCTGTTCAGCTTCTAATTAGTAGAAGGAGAAAAACAAATTTTAATAAAATGATAGAACTTAGGTCTAAAACTTAAAGACCTATTCAGAGTTACTTGATGACTCGTACTTTTCTTTCTTTATTTTCTTTCCTTCTTCCTTTCTTTCTTTCTTTCTTTCTTTCTTTCTTTCTTTCTTTCTTTGTTTACTTGGTGATGTTCCTACTCATTAATATAATTCATCAAGTCTTATGTGGACTAGGGTTTAGATCATCATTAAAATAAAGCAATATAATCTCTTCTTATCTCAGCATCCCTTTCTTGTCTCAATAGCTGGGATCTCAAAACTGTAAAGATGATATTACGTTATTTTTTTTCTCTTGGGAAGTAAAAGAAATTTATTCATTGAAGCAATCTAAAAATAACTTATTTGAGAACCAGTGGCTTCCATGGTTACAGAAATACCCTGTTGATTCTTTGCTCTAACAGGCAACAGCAACTGGGGAATCATTTGGATACAAAACAGTACATATCCAAAACAGCACGAAGGACCCCAGGATGGGACTATTCTAGGTCTGTGGGGTACCACTATGAAATAGAGACAAGGTATTTGTCCTTGTGTGATTCCTGATCTAAGGAGGAAGATAGACAAAATCAGAGAACTTCACTGTGGAAATTATTATTACAAAGTTATTTGATAGATTTAGTTATTTGACATCAGAAAATATAATAAGAGAAGCTTCTTTAACTTTTCATCTTAGACTGCAAGAAAAAAAGAACCAGCCATGAAAGCAGGACAAACAAAATCCAGATGAAGAGCAAGCAGGAAGCAAGAGCGAAACTGGAATGACGGTCACAAGACCCAAAGGTAGAGAAACAGGAAGTACACTAGTGTGCTAGGGCAGAGGAGAAGGGTAATTCAAGATGAGATGGAGAGGAAGCCAGAAGAGGCCATGAAAAGGAGCTAAGGTTTCACTGTAAGTGCTGTAAGAAACCATTAGAAGAATTCAATCAGGGAAGTAATAAGATCAGAAAAGCAAGCTTTTAAAAAAATGACTCTGGCTGATTTTGTGGACAAAGACCTGTGGTTCGCCAAGAGTCTACACGTGGGGATTTCTTGGGAATCACAAGCAAGGGAGGATATTGGCTTGACGAGAATGGTGCTACAGAAGTAAAGAAAGAAGAGTGGTGTCCCTTTAAGCATGCATATGAAATTGACTGGGAAATGTTAAGGAAACCCAGAGTCAAACAAACAAACAAACAAAAAGTAAGGTGCCAACTTACATAAATATTAAGTTAATTAAATGTTAAAATTTGTAATGGAATGAAAACCCCCAGATTCAGCCTTACTACATTATCTGCTCTGATGGCAATACAGAATGGATTCGATTGGACAAACACTTGACTTATAGATTGTTGGTGCTCTGTTCCTCTGTCTAATTCCTTTATCCTATAACTTTTACCTCCCCATCTTTTTAATGAAAAAAAATCCCTATTTTTCCTAATGTTAAGTTATCTGTACTCTCTGAAGAGAATAATAAGGCTATCAACCAGTATTCTCATAAATCCTAGCCTACCAACAATACATCATGCAGAGTTGTAGACATCACAAGAAGCTTCTTTTGGTAAGGAAAAAATCAGAAACAAAACTGAGGAAAAGTTATGTTTGGGTCCCTAAAATCCTAGAGAATAACTCTATGTTAGAGTAACTTAAAGAGAGTGTGGTATTCACCAAGACATTAGTAAACTCTTATAGGACAGTGTCTCTCAAACTTAAATGTGAAGAACCTTCTAGTTCTGGCCATGATGGAATTCAGGGACTGGATTCTAACTTCTGTCTTAAACAGTATTCAGATTTGGACAGGAAGCAAAACAAGACAGGCATACCCACAGGAAGGAAAAGAAATGGGGCAAGTTCTATGACTGCTCTGGTAACTACTTGGGAAGAAATTCAAGGCCACAGAGAAGTAAGAGTGAATCCACATGTAGCTCAATGATTTCCCTGGGTTGAGAAAACCAAAATGAAAACCTGAAAGACCAGGGTGGCTGGAATTTGCAGAGAAGAGTTGGGAGATAAGGTGGCAGGAAAGATCTATAAAGGTCAAGTATTCAACTTAACAATAATGAATGTACTGTGTGTGTTAGAAAGCCAAAAACATCTTAATAAAAGAAATGTAATAAGCCATGGGGCCCTCTGGTAATGGTGTGTATCTCAAATAGTCAGAGTGCTGAGCAAAGCCATCCTCATAATACAGGAGGCATTCGGTTCAAGAAGCAGTGTTTCTTGAAGTGTATCAACTTCAAACAGTGGTTCTCAACCTGTGGGTCACGACCCCTTGGGGATCACATATTAACTATCTATCCTGCATATCAAGTATTTGCATTACAACAGACAACAGTAGGAAAATTGCAATTCTGAAGTGGCCATGAAATAATTTTATGGTTAGGAGTCATCACAACATGGCACCTGTATTAAATGGTGGCTGCATCAAGATTGACACCACCTTAAGGATGCAAATAGAATTATCCTTGGGATACAGGCTACTCTAGTTCCACCACTAAGAACAAGCCATTGGGGATGGAAAGACAGCTCAGCAACTAACAGACATTGCCTACTCTTCCAAAAGACAAAGTTTGTTTCTCATAACCCACATAGGGCCACACACAACCACCTCTAACTCAGCTCCAGGCAATCCAATGCTGTCTTCTCATCTTGAGTAACCCTAGACATGTGGCATAAACACACACACACACACACACACACACACACACACACACACACACACACACACTAATAAATGTTATTTTTTAAATCATTGACAAGATCACAGTATTTACAAATCTCAAAATAAAGAATATAAATTTTAAAAGGAACACAAGAAATTAATCAAAAAAGTAAAATCCATAATGACCAGAATAAAAATGGAAAAGAAGCAAGAAAATGACTTTTGTGATGGAGGTTGGGAAGTAGTCATGGAAAAAGACTAAGAAATGAAACAGGTGTAGAGGTAGAAAACAAGCACATTAACTGTATTCCTAACATGACTAGTGTTTCCTATATATTTTAAAGTACTAAGTTAAACTTTGAGAGAGAAAAAAATAGGGTTATTGTGGTTCAAAACACATTAAATTAGACTTATAGTGGCTTACACACTGCTGAAGAATTAGTGAACTTAAAAACAGAAATGAGAAATGTGTAAAAGCAAGTGTAGATGAAGGGATACTAGGAAGAGGGGAAACAATTTCAATAAATTGTGGAAAATTTTTATTTAAACAGCCCAAAATGTGTCTGGACATTATTCTTAAATGTGGGGTAGAAAAAAAACAAAACAAAAAGGATTGTAAAAAAATTAAATAAAAGGACCAAAAGAAAATGATTGAAGTTTTTCTAAATGTGCTGATTAAGAAGTTGCATGAACTTCAAGTGTGTGTGTGTGTGTGTGTGTGTGTGTGTGTGTGTGTGTGTAGATTGATTAGATAAATAGATAGATGATAGATAGATAGATAGATAGATAGATAGATAGATAGATAGATAGATAGATCTCCACAAAGGTCCATCATAATTGAATTCCTTTTAAAAATGATAAAATACTTTAACCTGTAAAACTTAAAATGAACATTAATTACTTTCATATTTGTGACAATATAGGCTCTGGTTAAGCAGCTTTGCAATGCAAATGGATATTCTGTACTTCTAACCACTTTCCAGGTAAACCAAATATTTAGAGGCTGAAAATATTTTGGAATATAAACACCTACAACTTGGGGAATGTTGAATACCACCTCAATTCATTGGGAACAAAGTCAAGTGTGCTTTGTGTTTGGGGTATTCCCACAATCATTTCTTCATTCCGTTTTATTTGGTGGTTTTATTCTGATTTCACTTAGAAACTCTTACATACATTTTTTACTTGTTTGCTTTGAGTTGCTATCCTAATTAACTTTAACTGTCAACTTGACATGGCTTAGAGTCACTTAAGAAGATGTCACCTGAGCAAGTGTCCAGATCAGATTGTCCTATGGACATGTCTGTGGGAAATTGCCTTGATATTGATATAGGAGGGCCCAGTCCATATCATAGAGTGAGCAGAAACATCCCTAGGTAGTCCTGAGATGTATAAGAAACCTAGCTAATCCTAGAACAGAGAGCAAGCCAAAAGATGTTTTTTTTTCCCCCCAAAGGTTTCTGCTGTATTTCCTTGGCTCTGGCTTCCCTGGTTAGAGGTAATTCTGCATGAAATAAACTAGTCTGCCTTCACATTCTTACCCTGACTTCCCTTATGTGTAAGCCAAATAAACTCTTCCCTATGGTACTTTGGACAGAGTTCTTTATGAAGCTTAGACAGTAGGTTTTCCTCCAAATTCCAAAAATGTGACCTATAATTTAGTCCCATCCAATAGGCCCTGTTTTACCAGTCATGGGGATTGATACAAGGAGAAGCACATGAGCCTAACTTGTCCTAATTAGACATCTGTGTGAACTTTAAGGTAGAGATTTTTCTTACATTTGAATCTAGAAGCACATAGGCTAGATCTGGTATAATCAACTTGCCTTCTTTAGGATAGAAAAAACATTAAGAATAGAGCAGACAAAAGAATCAAAGTTAAGAAAAGGAGAGAGGCAAGCTTGGCTTTGACATTGCACATTAACCCTTAGGCCAGAATATTACTCAAGTCAATCCTATCCCTGGACTATTTATGAACATTAGGTCAATAACTATCACTTTTTAATTTTCTTTAAATTATCCAAGTTAGGTTTTTTATTTTTATTGAGCATGATGAACTATAACAGACATAAAAAGTGTGAATTAAGTAAGCTTTGGTGGCACTGTGCAGGACTCTAATGACAATTTATGACAACTTCTGTTAAATGATCATGAGTTTCACATATGGCCTCAGATTCTTTGAGATATTTCTCCCGTGCTTACAATTGACAATATTTTGGACTAGAGGAAAGTTTAGATTCTGCTTGTCTGAGTCAAGCTGAATTTTTACAGATTCTCTAAAATTTTGAGCCTAGCCTGCTGTTCAGTGACACATCTCAGAATGTCCCCAAACACAGATGACAAAAGAGAGCTGATGAATAAAGCAAAAGAGAAGCAGCCACATACTGTGGCTTCGATCAAGAATCATCTTGACTTGGAACGATGAAAGTCATTTACAGGCTGACAAGAGGCTCTGCTTTGCCCTCACTTTCTTCCTTAATCAGCCAAATTACACTGCGGCGAAATTAGAGTCCCAGATCATTCTGAGACAGAAACTTTGAATTTAAACACTATGTTTACCCCTCCCAAGACCTAGGAAGCAGCTGAAGCGAAGGTGGAGATATTATAAAAGCTGGAGGAAAGGCAGGTTGTCCTTTGAAACTCTTTCTTCTGGATTTGTCATGACCGATGTTTTCATGAATGAACAGCAGTTCACACTACGTGAAAAAAGATGTGCACACACACACACACACACACACACACACACACACACAATATGACATAGAAGTAAGGGGAACTAGCTGAGAAGAACGAGGAAGTCTAGGGAGGGGGATAGGGGAGACAAAGGAAGGTAATGAATGAATATGTTCACTATATACTCATATATGTAGGAAATTGACAATAATTAAATAAAAATTAAATATCACAATTTGATACCGATAAAACCATGGGAAATATACAATAAAAATTAGTGGTCAATTTGCAGGATTAGATAAGTTATCTCTTATTTAAGTCGTAAGTTTCAGTCAATCTGTTAAGAAAAAAATATTTCATTACAGCTTTCAAAGCTTCAAACAACTAAGGCCTAGTATTAATCATAAATGAAAACAATTTCAGATGAAGAAATATTTTAAACTGTCCACAATATTGTGTGCTAGACTGTTTTATTCCAACTAAGTAAAATGGCACCAAGTGTAGCTTTCTTATTACCTCCAATCTATTAAAACACTTCTCTGTAGAACATGTGCCTCTACTCTGAAGATCTCCTTGCATAGATTTATAACAGAGTCATCATCCTGTAAACGGCTTTCTTCTTCCCAAGATGTTTCCTGGTGTAAGCCACAGTATGTGGCTGCTTCTCCTTAGCTTTCGTCTTTAAGAAAGCTCTGAGGATGTGGGCCTATGGAGGACATCTAAAGAGAAACAAAGATAAAATTTCTAGTAAAGACAGCATCATTAACATTCCCCATTTTTATTTGTAATTTCCAATACCATGAAGATGGAGAGGTGATCTTGAAGGACAATGATGAAAATAATTTAAAGCTGTGACTTTTAAAGTTCTCAAAAAGCCTCTCTTTGAGTTCAGCTCACTGCTGAGGATTGCAGAATCTCCACTCCGAAGAGCACCAGGCTATACAAGGCTAAAATAGATAAAGTCATTGCTGGTTTCTTTGAAATAACCCTGAGCCACTAAGGTCACAAATTGCCTGGATTCTTTCTCGATCATTGTAGTAATACAACTTCTTTTACATTGACTCAAATCAGTCGTCTTTACGAACACAATAGACTGTGAATTCCAGTCCCCAAGACTATCCTGGGGCCTAGCAGTTTTCTGTGAAATTCACCAGTGAAAAGAATTTTTGTCTCTCTATTATTCTAAAAGTAAATAATTGTTCTCTCTGAGAAATTGAGTCTATTGTGAAGATTTCAAAGAGTCATTGTTGTCTCTTATTCACTTCAGAATCTTCTTGGGGTTTCTGGAGTTAGATGTGGCTTGTCTCCTTTCCCTGGCTTGTCTACTTTCCATCAGATGCACAGAATGGAAGAGGATTGGGCTAGTACTACCTGCTTGTGATAATTCAAGGGGGTAGAGACAGCATGCCTTCCAGGACATAAAAATATTTTTCCCCTCAAAACAGCTATAAAGTCCTCGTTATTACCTAAACTTGATCGATAGTAAACCTCGTATTAGTGGAGCAAATGCCTATGTACAATGTTAAGCTTTTCTGGAATCATGAGGGATTACTGCAGTAGTTGTATGTTCCTGGGTCAAACAAGCCCAACCCTGAGTGGCTTGCCAGGGGCCATCTTCCAGAAGGGATCACAAAAATTCAATCTTGCCTCATCTAACATCAAAGAACCTAATATGCATCTTTTGTTAAGCCTCAAAGTACATAGACCTTTTTAATGTTTGAGTCCTGTGGACCAAAGTTTAACCCCCTGTCAGAGAATCCCAGTTTCAAAAATGATGTGAATACATTTCTTATAAGTTCAGAGAGTACTAAGATTTTTCATGTTAAGGAGAACAAAAGCTATCCTGTTTAGCTCCTGTGATGGTCAGCTTAAATTGTCAACTTGACACAACCTACAATCACCTGGGAAGAGAGTCTTAGTGTGCGGCTATCCACATAGAGCTAGTCTATAGACATGTTTGTTTGAAACTATCCAAATTCATTGATGTGGGGAGACCAAGCCCACTCTGGGTGTCATCGTTTCCAAGTCAGGATGTACTAACCTGCAAAAGAGTGAAGAAATGGTACGGAGTATAAAGTAGCAGCAAGTGGCAAGAACATCCATTTCTCTCTACTTAAGTATAAATATGATGTGCCTAGATATTTGGAGTTTGTACTGCCTTAACTTCCCTTCTGTAATGGGCTGTGACCCAAAATTATGAGCTGAATCAGCCCTTACATTGCTTTGGTCAGAGGGTTTGACCAGCTCAATAGAAGAGAAACTAAAACAGTACTAAAGATGCTACCCCTCCTCTCCTAATGGTGTCTGTATGTGTCAGTGTAGAGCTGGATGATCTCACTAATTTACTTATTTGTGAACTACAAATACTTCTAGTTCACCAGGTATAAGTGACATGTTGGATTGCACTAGTGACTTTAACAGTCCTCAATTCCCATGGAGCTGACCTAGAGGGAAGAGGAGGGTAATATCTGAACAGCCACTCCATGAACAATAAATAATGGAGTAAAATTGAAATACAAGGAGTGTTAAAAGCATAGAGATGTAGACATAACTCAGATTTATCAAAGTAGGCAAGACATTCAAAAAAAGGATCTGGGCCCACAAAAAAAAAAAAAAATAGTAAGAAGATAAACAGTATTGATGGGGAAAAGTTTTATCAGCAGGGGATGTGGGAAGAAGCACATGCCAAAGGCATGTAAGAAATCTTAGATCACAAAGAGCCTGTGGGCCACATTAATGTAACATTTGTCGTCAAGAAAAAAAAATACTTCTAAGTCCCCTTTAAGACTGACAGAGGAGGAGCTGGAGAGATGGCTCAGTTCCTAAAAGCATTTACTGTGCAAACATGTAAAAGGCCTGGCATGACTGCGAACATGAATATACCTAGCATTGGAGATAAAATGTAGAAAGAAAAAGACATGAGATTTCTGGGATTTACTAGCTGCAAGCCTAGCTGCAGGTTCAGTGAGTAGTCCAGAATCAAATGAATAAGACAAATAATGATAATACAGAAGACCAGATGTCCTTTGGCCTCCATGTGCACACAGGCACTGTATTCCTAAACAAGCATACATGTAGTATTCATACTCATGAGCAGCATTGAAGAAAAAGAGGGGGAAGAGGAAGAAAGGAGGACAGGAAGGAGGACAATGGTGATTAAAAAATAAAAATAAAACAGAAACTCTACTACTTTAGCAAATACAGATTTAATATGCTCAGTTAATAAGGATATTGTGTCATGTCTTACTGAGGTTGAACATACAAAGACTGCAGAAGGTCACCCACTTGTGTTCTGGGGATAAAATGAGCTGAGAACAAAACTAGAACCCAGTTGTTCAAGATTGTGATGAGGATATCTAGCAGCAAATAGCCTATTTTAAACCTCAAAGAATCTAGCGACATTCTGACTTGATTCCTGTAGATCCAATGGCTGATATAGACATCACAGGAGACCACCCTCAGTTCTTTCATAATGAACCCACATTCCCCTCTTCTGCCTTGTTACAATGAAGAGAAACATGTAAATGAAGTAATCTGGAAAGAAATCCCTAGCAGCACAGACCTTGGTCACTTCCCATTGAATGACTTTCTAAAAAGAATCCAGGAAATGATTAAGAAACTGCAGAAGAAGGAGACAGTTAGTACACTGCACTAAACAATTATCCTGTGTTCTTATTTAACAGTCTCTTTTGATGCATACACACTAAGGTTTCTGTCTACATTTGCCTCTGGTGCCTGCTTCTGCATAGTAGGAAAGCCCATGCAGATCAATGAGTGAGCTTATCACAAGTAATCTCATTGGATCCATTTTTACCAAGGAAGAAACAAGATTCAGAGAAAGGAGTTAAGTTAGTAAGTTATGCAGCTAAGAAAGCAATGGTTGAGTCAAGATGGCAGCCCTTCAAGACTGGCCTACTCAGCTCACACCCTTAAGTATCAAAGTGCATCACAGCTGTGACCTTCCTAAAAGCTTGCAATTATATAGAGGCAAATTGCAAAAGCCCCCACACAAGCCAAGAGAGTGTGAGACCTCACCATAACCCTACCACAGGCTGCTTCTCTCTTTTACTAATAAGAATAAACAAAAAGTCTCTGATCATGACCTACTATCTTCTATAAAATAACAAGGTCCCTACATCATTCTCTACCTCCACATCCTGCTCTTTTCCTAGATAATGTCATATGGGCCTCTTCTGGAGGCTCCTGTGTCATGGTTTTATATATAGATCACACTGCCTTTGCCCATGCCACAGTCTCCATAAAATTTATTCTTCTCAGAAAAAAAAAGTGTATTCTTCTCCTTTCTCCAGGCTTGGAAAACACCATTTCTTCTAAAAGGCCTTTAATTAAAGCTCAATCTTAAGGGTCCCAGACCTCAGTCCTTCACCCGTCATGACTGTTCATTGTTTTATCTCCTTTGCCAAATGTACATCCCAAGGACATATTGTTGTAAAATTTGTGGTATATTATTATATTTTAAATTTTCATATGCTACTAGGTAATTCAAAGGGGCAGCTTCTATGTCTCCTTATTCATACATAGAACAGTATTTAGAGCCCACTAGGAACCAGTAAGTTGAGGCTCATGATGGCTGTTTTATTTTGAAACCCTCACAGCTTTATGCATCTCCTATACAGTTGTAAAATTCGTTTTTTTAAATTTGCCCAAGCTCTGTAAAACAGTAATTTCTTCTAGACTTCTCTCTGCTGGAAACACTGGATGGTATTGACAAGGTTGCTAGGGCTGAGTCAGCGGACACTGCCCACATTCCAAACCTTTATCTTTGGCCTGCAGGAAAAAGAAATTCCCAGTCCTCTCCGGGCATCCTTGTGCCAATAAACAAGTCTTAGGGAAACAATGTTCCAGCACCTGCTGTTTGGATTGGCTACAGATAACCCCATGAAAGAAACTGACTCTGGTCCCTGAAGTGTCCCTGATAAACACTCCATCTGTATGCAATGACAAATTATTGACTGAAAGGGAAGAGTCCTTTGTCAAGACTGCAATTGATTCTCTAAAGAAAATAAACACAGCTATTGGCCAAAAGCCAGTTCCAGTTGTTTGAGAGAAATTTTTAAAAATCATTTTCACTAGGAGTCAGAATTTCATATGATGGATGTGAAGGAAGTTGGTAAGAAATGGTAGAAACTCAATGCAGAGTTCATCTAAATCCAAAAGGATATTCTTGGTTTAGAATCATTCTTGGGCTGGGGAGATGGCTCAGTTGGTAAAGTGCCTACTATATAAGCCTAAGGACCTAAATTTGGATCCCCAGAGCCCATGTAAAATATGCAGGTGTGGTCACATGTATTTGTAACATTCACATGGTAGAGATGGGCAGATGCTGAAAGATGGCTATCTATCCAAAATGAATGCCATATTTAATAAGATACTCTCAAAATATAAGGTGAGGAGAAATAGTGGGAAACACCCTGACCCTGGCTTTCATGCACATGTACATTCATGGCCTCCCACATTTATATATGCTACATGCAGAAGCACACACATAATAAAGTAGTATAATAAAAGTTATGTTTCTCTGTGAAGTTTGTTTCCACATTAGGTGAGTCCCTCAAAATATAATGGCATTCAAGTTTAGGCCACTTGAATGACAAACCTCTCGCCACCCTTACAAACATAGATGGAAGCAAGATGTGAAGACTGATCTATTCAAGAAAAGAACTAGAATCTAAACCATGACCCCTCAAAGCAGAATCTGGAATTCACGTGGCCAAGCTCTGTGGGATGGATGAACACAGTTGTCAGCTTGACACACCAAACAAGAGAGAAGCTCAACTGAAGAACTGCTTCCACTGGATTGGCCCATACGCATGTCTATGGACATTTTCTTAATTGTTGATGATGCTTAATGCCCAGCCCACTGTGGGTGATGCTCCATGGGTCTGAGTTGCATAAGAAAATTAGCAAAGCAAACCAGTATACAACATCCCTCTGTGAGCACGATGTCAGTTCCTGCTCCCAAATTCCTCATTGAACTCCCTCTCTGGCTTCCCTTGTTGAGGTGATATATCCTATAGTGAAATAAACCATTTCTCTCCTAAGTTGGTTATGGTCTGCATTCTAACATAACAGAAGGAAAATGGGAATTCTCTGGGACAAAGGTCCAGGAAGTCTTTCTTTCAAGCAAGGATTGTATGTACCATGGCCATTTCTGCAGTCATCCCTTGATGCTAGGCTTATACCCTCACACATGGAAAGCATACAATAGGTGAGTTGTGATGTAGAGCATTAAAGACTGAGGATACAGAGATGCACAGAATGGAGCTGGTTTTGTTTCTATGCAAAAGCGTTTTCTGTATTCTGAAAAGGGGCTGCCAAAATTCCATGCAAAGTACATTTGTAGAAGAGCAGACAATGACATCACACCCTGCAGAGCATCTGTGAAGAGCCATAGGCCAGGAGAGCAGAGGCCTACAGGGTTCCCTTTGAGCTGGCTGAATGGGGCACATGGCAAAGGACAGAGGAAAGCCAGCACGCTCCCACTGAGAGCAGGTTAGCAGGCTCTCATCTGGAGAGCCTTAACACAAGCTCGCTTGGGCCACATTTATAAACAGCATTAGTACTATTGTACTAGGTAGATTCAGACAAACTATTTTCTCCTCAGTACAGAGCACTATTCTCAAATGAGATGAGGTTGACTACCCAAAAAGTCAGTTTCATGTTTGTTCAAGAATTACCATTTTACCTGAACTGTAGCAAATGCAAAATAAATGGTAGCTGCTAATTTGAGATTCCAAAATGTGCCTTTTAAAAACCTTGCTATCATTCTGGAGATGGGAAATTCCATGTGTCAGCTCTAGTTACAGGCCATTCAAATGGATTTGCACTAAAAATTACCATATGAGATTATTGTTATGTTATGGGTAAAAATTGACACATGAATTCCATATTCAGATCTTGGCCATAACATATGTGTGCAAACATTTCATTTAAAAAAAACTGAAATATAAAACACTTCTCATCCCAACCATGTCAAATTACAGATATTGGAGCAGCATTATTGCCCCTGATTGCATATCTTTAGATACATTTGCATGCAAGGTCTCTATTAAGAAAGAATACCTTTGTCATTCATACCTGTGAAAGAGAAGTGACCAAAGCAGAATTGTGCAGAAGGACCTGAGTTGTGACAAGTTCCAGCAAAAGCCTCCATTGGTCTCATGCCAAGCTCTGGACCAAGTAGGCACTTCAAAACTGTCAGATGCTATTGGAAAGAGGTGGGGCCTTGATGCAGCATACCGAAGAGCCGTGTTTTCAGGATACCCAGGAGGATTCAGCCTGTGGTCAGAGCAGCTTATTAACTTTGGATAATCCAAATAAGAAAGCCACACTAGGGCCACCATTTAGAGCACTTCTGCAGACCACAAAGGCAAACCAAGCATTGGCTCCTGACAGTTACCTGGGTAAATCACAGAGCCTACCTCAGTCAGTAAACAGAGTGCTTAGATTGTATGACCTACTCAAGCCACAAAAAGGAAATGGCTTACTGGAACAGAAGTAAAGACTTCTTTTTTTTTAAATTTTTTTTCCAATATTTATTAGATAACTTCTTCATTTACATTTCAAGTGTTATCCAGAAAGTTCCCTATACCCTCCCCCCTCCCGGCCCTGCTCCCCTACCCTCCCGCTCCCACATCTTGGCCCTGGTGTTCCCCTGTACTGGGGCATATAAAGTCTGCATGACCAAGGGGCCTCTCTTTCCAATGATGGCCAACTA
>LR749506.1:4377324-4494553 GCA_902729485.2 Mus minutoides | reverse complement strand
AGAAGTAAAGACTTCTAAGTTCTAATTCTATCCTGCTCAAAGGCCAGGGATCTTACCAACCATCATGTTTCTCTTTTGGGGGCAATCGTCCTACCTCCTCTGGTTACGTACTTACTAAATCATATCTGATGAATGCAGTTACATATCTTTCCCTATGGATGAGATGGTTGTGTTTACAAAAGAATAGATGAATAGATAAATAGATAATATGAGAAGAGTAGTTGTTTCCAATTATCCTTACCTTTATAAAGGTCCTTATGTATTTACCATGTCATCCTTCATTTGAAGAGCAAATTACATGCACACACACACACACACACACACACACCAAATTCCAAAAAGGTCTTTATAAATAAACATTTTAGCCAAAGTCTTTCCAAATCAAGTCTCCAGGGAAAAGGGCAACATCCTGGCATTTCTTTTTGCACAAAACCCTCAGGAGGCTAAGCACATGAAAGCCTGTGAACCATCACTCCAAATTAACCACACCACAGGTCCAAAGCTGTGGTCGGTCACATTTCTTTGTGCCTGTAATATGACTTCGAAAGCAACTTGTAGAATCAAAAACTTCTCAAGTTAAAAGACATTTTCAGAGATTGAGTCTCCAGTTTTGAAAAGACAAACAAAATCAATGTCAGAGAGGAAGAATTGCTTGGGCAGCGGCTTCGACACCAGGACCAGAACTTTTAGGCCCAAGCTCCTAATGAATTGACTTATTGTTCTAGCAAGCTTACTCCTCCCCCCCAAAAAAAGGTTCTTAATGCTTGTCTATAAACCAAAACAATGACCTAAACAAGTGTCCAAGACATGACATTTGAAATGAAAAAAAAAAGCCTAATTGAGTATATTATAAATACCCTCTAGCATGACCCATAAAACCTCCTAATTCATGTATCTTGTTACCAGAAATGCTTTAGCTTCTTTATTTGAACATTGTTAACAACAACAAAAACAAAAACAGAGGGAGGTTTTGAAACCCATCCATTCTAAAACTATTGATACTTCCATATACAATTTGTGGCATACAAATAATTTATTTTGTACTGCTAACTGGCCATGTTTTCACACTGCCTTCTAAATGTTTGTGTTTGCACTCATGGTTCTGAGTTGTTTTGGACTTTGGCAAAAGAGTTTCTTTTGCAATGGGTTGTGGTAATATAAGGACTTAAAACACATTAAAGTGCTAACCTTGAGAAACTGTGAGTGCACGCATCAATAGCAACCCGACCCATCCCCCAAAGGCTCAAGGAAAATTGCAGAAGGGATGGAAAGAATACAGAGCAGCTGGATGGGGAGGAAAGTTGTGAAATGCTAACTTAGTGACATGACATTGTTGTTCTCACCAATTCACAACCACTGTCGTTACCGGCACAAGATCAAGCCAGTCAAAATTTCAGCATGGGTAGAGAAAGGAACCGCAGACGCCACCCTTGGAAGAGGAGCTATTGGCAATTGATGACTGTTGAGGTGGGGAGAGTTACTCCACAACCCTGTTGACATCCTCACACCCATGCCTTTAAGGACAGCACTAACTAGACTTAGAAGGCTATAAATGGCCTAAGAAGGATTTGAAGTAGGAGAAATAATAGGGGCGGTAGGGGAAGTTAGAGAGAAGTAATGAGTAGTGATAGGGTAGATGGTTCTTAAGTAAAATACATTGTATAAATGTATGAAAATTTCAAAGAATAAATTATAAATAGATATATAACATACTGTATAGAAATATCAAAGAAGAGAGAGGAAGACAGAGAGAGAGAGAGAGAGAGAGAGAGAGAGAGAGTTTTATTTCAGAAGAGAGCTAACATTTTCAAATCTGTTCCTTAAATAAGAACAGAGAAGAAGAGAGTCACTCCAGAACATGATCACATTTTAGACTACTTTTCCCAGGTGAACTATCTCTTATTCTTTGACTAATGGCAATTACAATAACAATGATGAGGACATGTTGGTGGTGGTGACTGAAGCAGCAGTTGGTGCTAGTGCTGGTACTACTAGTAGTTACTGAAAATAAATTTTACTCTTTAGTCCCCATATTCAGTGGCTCAAGCATAAACTATGAAGGATCTGACTGCTTCCGTTGGGCATCTGTGGCTCTTCAGGTCCCCAAATTGCCTCTTGTTAATTGCATCTATAATAAATTGATCAATAGAAAAGAAGATCAATTTGGCACTACAAAGAATAAGACAGACGAGCATCAGTACAGCCACAAATTGTCGTTATCTGATAATCTTGCCATTAATTCCCTTAAAAGTTGCTGAACTCAAAGACTAGCTCAAAGTGAAGCACAAAGATCTTGAGATATGTTTACAGATGAATTGAAAGTGGGGACTGGGGATGGTAGAGAACTACAGCCAAGAAGTCAGTTGACTAAACCTCCATCTCTAGTATCAGCCAACTCATGGTATATGTTTAAGAAATCCATTATTTTTGTTTCTGGTTGCTTAAGCACTGTGTCTACCCCTGGGTGATTTTCTTACCTAACTTTTTCTATCCAAATCTGTCCCCAATACCCATGGCTGGAAGAATTTCAAGATGTCTTATGGACTATCCTGTCTGGCAGCTAATGAGACTTCTCACTATCTCAGGAAAGAAGAAAGAACTACTTCTTTGTTTTGTCTTATTTTTACTTGTAAAACAAAGTCAATAGACACAGTCTCAGCAACATTGTTACCATGGATGGTCCCAGAACAAGGAGATCAAGAAACAAGACACACTAATCAGCAGTGAATGTAAGTCCTTGAACTCCCAGAATCAATCCAATAAAGTAGGCTGAACATCTCAACCCAAGAAGAAGCATCTGGAGAACTATACTAACTCGAAACAGCTTCTCCACCAGAACATTCATTTTTAGATAATTCATGGATTTCAGCATAGGTATTCTAGAGAAGGAGAATCTCATATGCCACTGGTGTTCTTCTTTGGAACAGAAATTAGAATGCAAGGTAACTCAGCAACTGTGAGAAACAAGTCAAACATTTCTCCAAGAGCTAGAACGAACTACCAGGTGATTCATCAATACCAACTCCTAGATATGTATACATCCAGAGACAAGGACATGTGCCTGTCAAATGTCAAACTTACATCTACAGCCACATGCTTACTATAGTGATGCTCACAATAGCCGAGATGCAAAGTGCACCTAGTGTAGTGCCCGTTGATGGGAGAATGGATTTTAATGGCCTTGCACACAATTATGTCAACATCACAGAGTGAAGCTTCATCATGTGCATCAACCTGGATGGAAGCGGAGGACACTGTTTTAAGTAAAATAAAACAGGCACAGAAAGGTGAGAACCACATGTTCTCACTTATACAAGGATGCCAAAAGTGACCTAGAAGAGACACTGATACAAAAGTGGGTCCCTGAGCCTTGGATGAGTGTAGAGCAGGAAGAGTAGGGGAGAGGATAGGTAATGGGAACATGTGTTCAATTGGGTGGGAAAATGACTTCCCAATGTTCTAGAACACAATAGGGTAAATATGATGCAGAAACAAATTGAATATTTCAAAATGACTTTTAGGATTTTTCAATGGTCCCTCACGAAGAAATAGTAAATGTCAGAGAGTAGGTCTGTCAGTCACTCAGCTTCCTGTTACTCACTGATCACTTGTATTGAAGTAAATGTCATGTGGTAATATACCATAAACATGTATACTTCCTATGTGCCAATTACAACATATTAATAAAGATGATCAGTGCTTATGGGAAAAGAAGGAACCACTAGCAGTTGTTTATTCTAGAGTTTAAGTTTGAGCATCGTTTCCCTAAGTAAGAGGAGGTCTTTGTATGTATTTAGTAAGAATTATTGTTGATTGTAAGGAGAAAGTAAAATTTGCTTTGAAAACCTGAGATAGTTCATAGACTTGATTGAAAAGCCAAATAATTAAGAGTTGAGGAGTACTCCCTACGAGTTTTTTTTTCAAGATTCCTGACTCTAGTCAATCGAATCTGAGTGGTCAGTATTGGTCCATCGCTTGCCTTCCCTCTGTTTGCTGTCTACACTGTCCCCTGGATCAGAGACAAGAATGTAAGAAATGAAAAAGAGAGACAGAAACACCAGATCTGCTATCTTGTTGAGTATCAACAAACACACAATGTTTCCCTGCAGGGGATTTTCTTACTATAGGAACCATGTATTCTCTTATATAAAGCACAATCCAAGAACTTTGCATGAGTCAGGAGATGCCAGGCTCATCTTCCTTTGTGGAAGGAAGAAGGAAATGAGAGTCAGTAACACATCCTGCAAGCTAAGCATCCCTGAAGTACATAATACATTTAGACCTCTAGGGAAGGAATCCGATGTAAGACTGAGTTGCTTGTAAGTGTACTTAGCTCTTACCACAATTACCACATGACCTCACTTAGACACTACACTGCTTCTTGCTAGATGATGCACCACTAATCTAATCAGACATTAAATTCATGAAAAAAATACATCATTTATATATTCTAAGTAACCTTGAAAAGAGATACATTGCATATTAAGGAGCTTAAGTTCAGCAAATAGATATAACTGTGGTATCCTTTTACTTTATATTGTTGAGTAACATATTATCTGGGGTAACACAGAAAATGACATAGGCATGGCTAGAAGTTACAAGCCCTGTACCTCTCCTCTGCTGGCTATCATGTATAGAACACACATGAAAAGAGAGGAGATCAATGCACCCTTCATGTGGATGAATTTGCAAAACATCTCAAGAATAAACTAGATCATTAATACAACTCCTAAAACAAATACAATACATCAAAATTATCTATTCCAGCATAAGAAAGTAGCCATCCCTTTGTGTTGGTGTGCTTTATAAAAACCCGGATACAAACTATATGGTCCATGACCATAGGAAATTTTCAAGCTTGGAAAAACTCATGAATTCACTCATTAGGGAAAGACACTGGACATAACAATAGCTGGAAAAAATATGATCCTGATCCTTCATAGAGCTCATAGCATTGTGGGGTTGACATATTAGCAGACAATTATTAAGAAAAAACTGTCATCCTGGTATACTCACAGAAAAGCACTGGGGAGAGGCCTTCAGGAAACTGTAATTGATATAAAAGGCAGATATTTGTTAAGGATGGTGTATTCAAGGTTCTTGCTACAACTCTGTATTGATATAGTTTTTCTTGGCTAGGAGAGAAAGGCAAATACTTGTTCATGTATACAATTTTTTTTTAAAAAACCAGGAAGGGCACTGTGGCTTATATGTGTAATAGCAGGATATTATGGGGGATCCTGTCAGAGAAAAGGGAAGATCTCAAACTATGAGTTTGCTTCCTACATAATGTACCTCTCCAAATGACATCGCTTCTCCTCCACAGCATGGTACAGTACTGGGACTGTTCTCTTTTCTGTAGGAAAACAGTTGAGAGAAGTGATTTGTCTGGGGTCTGGTGGCAGCTAACTGGGAGAGTTGTGATGAATCTAATTCTACCCACCTCCAAGCCCAGTGCTCGAATGTACTGCAAACATATTGCAATGGGTTTCTTTTTAACATATAGGACCTAGAGGAAAATCACCAAGAACAACTACTGCTGGAACTCAGGACATCATGGAGTAGAGAAATAATCTTCACCAGGGAAGGACATACCAACTGGTTATTCAGTACCAAATGATCAGCCCTAAAAATATACAAATAACAAAATATGAACTGATCAGGTTATACTCACACATTTAGGAATATATGTGTGTTTATCATACATACATATAAAAATATAAAAAGCTTTAAGAGGCCACTAAAACTTGCAATGATGCTTTTCTGGAATTACTGTTTGATGCTATGCCCACACCACCACTGGTTCTGAGCCGGGAAGTTTCAATTATGCCAGATATTCAGCTGGCATCCTGAAGTGTACTGTCTGATAAAATTCATGCACCAAAAACCAAGCAACTGTACAGGAAGAGGACTTTCCACCTGATCTTCTTCCCTAGACATGGTGACCAGTTGGTTCCATGAATTGGTGGAAGATAGACTGACTGCCAAAACCTAGCTTCTACAAACATCTTGTCACCAGAGGAAACCTGATGTAAGAATAGAGCAAATGTGTTCAGGTGATAGGAAAGTATAATCCAGTGCTCATGTATCATTTACTTGCTTATATTTAGTCAGTCAGTCAGCAGCTCTGTGCAGTTGTGCAAGCTAATGAAGCCCTTTTAACAACAATGAGACTAACAAAAACAAAAGCCACATCTCTTGCAGTTGTCCAATTGAAAGTGTCCTAAATTCCTCAATGGAGATGCAATTCACAAGAACATTAGGGGTCTTTCCTATGTCATGAAGGCATTTAATGGATGAGTGTAACCTTGGGCTGCAGGTATACTAGTACACCCATGCAGCTTACCTTTTGTTATCAACAAATATACCCTCCTCCCTTTGTACAGAAGTCTAACCACTTTCTGACCTAGAAACAACCTAGGCAGTGGCCCAAACCTTAATTCTTTGCATTCGCATGTGTTCCAGACAAGAAAGCCATTGGATATGGTTTGCAAATGTGCCTAGTCAGTGTCTTTAATTATCTTGCTGACATCCAACAAGGGTCCTGGGAGTAGGAGCTGCACGACCAGTTTTCCCCTTGAGTGTGGTGTCTGTGGCACAGCCACAGAGAGCTTCTAGATTTAAGCTTGAACTGCCTTTTAATTGGGTGGTTAAGTACTGCCTCCCACCCATGCTTGCTACTAGCTTAGCCTCAGGCTACTAATTACCAGCAAGGCAGGTCAGTTGTTGAGTGTGCACCAACTCCATCATTTCTGACATCCTTACACAATGACAAGTCTGCCCTTTTCCTTTTCGAAAATCTGGGTTAGCCAGGGTTTGGCTTCATTTTCATGAATGCAGATTCCTCAGCATTGCCATCAGTGACTTAAATTATTCAGCTAGATGTCCTGCAGGTAAAATGTGCCTGTCCAGTCAACACATATTTATTCAAGCTTCTTCTGTGCGCAGCCTTCTCTAGGCTCTGCACTTACAGAGGAAAGTTGAATGCATAAATTCTTGTCCCTATGGAAGCTACTACTGTCCAGTAAGTAGTGGTCTAATCAGATGAAATAAAAATAAATACAAAATGTGCTCAAAGCCAAAGGAAAAGAATGCTATGAATAAAAAATGGGAGACTCCAGTTCAAATGTAGAAGAGAGGACCAGAAAGGGTTTGCAGAGTGAAAGACTAGCCTGTGGCTCAGTAGTAGAACACTAGTCTAGCATTGATGAGGTCCTGGGTTTGATCTCCAGGGAGAAAGATCAAATAAAAAGTTGTTAATTACAATTAGTTGTCACCTAAATTAGAAGAAGGTGACTTGTGGCTTCTAGGTCACAACAGAAAGTAGGAATATAACAATAGCATACAAGTCCACAGTGCAGGGCTCCTGGAGTCAGAGCTGAAAGAGAGAACATAGGAGTAAGGGGGAGGGAGATGAAGATGAAGTCGAAGAGGAGAAAAGACCTTGTCTGCCATATTACAAACCTTGCATTTTGTTTGGTATATGTAGAAATCAGTGAGAAGCTAATTCAGACCTTGCCCCACCAGTCAGCATCCAATGTGTGTCAGGGAGCATTCTAAAACCCAAGAATTTGCCAATATGGGGAAACATCAGGCTTCCTCTGACTTCCTGGAGCTCGGGTAGAAAATTACCAAATGTGGGTGTGATCTCTCCCACCTGGGAACAGATCCCTCTGCTTTTCCATGGAGAATCAAAGAAGGGAGTCCAGGCAGCAGCGGCATGGTATCTGCAATGAGACCTTGCATAAACTGGGATTTGGCAGTGGAGAACAACCCTCCTAGTTTCATCTCAGAAAGGCAAGTGTACTGGGGTTTTCATTTGCTTTTAATATTTTTCCTTCTTGCTACAGTGGTAATGGCTTTGCATGGCTCTGTTATTTCGTATCACCAGTGGTCTAAAGAAATACTGAATGACTGGGCTAGAGCTGAACCAAGGCTGATAGCCCAGAAATGACTGTTGTAGGGCAGTGCCTGAAACCCCTTCAGAGCATATCCAGGCTGCATATAGGCACAGCCTCAGGCTGAAAGGAAGCTAGCTCTCCAGACCCCTAGCAATATATCCTTTACCCTTCCCAACCCATGTTTATTCTTTTTTTTCCATTTCTTCATACACTACCTGTGCACAAGCACATACATGCACACATCTATACACACACACACACACACACTCACAGGCACATTATTTTTCAAAGCAAAACTAATACCAATTGTATCACAAAGGGAATAAATTCTCAACTTTTCCTTCTCTCAGTGTGATTCCAGTGCAATGAGCCTTTTGGAGTCCTGAGGAGGCAATGAATGCCCACATTTCTTTGTAATCCTGACCCTGGACTTCCAGAGTAATGCCTAAGAATCCTCATTTCTATGTATTATCATCCAGAGTTTTGTCAGTTGTTTATGCATTTGTCTCTTTACTTTTCTCTTTAAAATAATGAACTCCAAGGTATGTCAATCAATTCTAACTCTGCTCTCCTCTCTATGAATGGGGGACTGTGCAAACCAAGGAAGATGTATTGGTCTCTAGAGCCCTTTCATTCATGGGACCCATAAGAGTCAGGATGCTCTTGTGGTAGAGGGGCATTGGATAGAGACAGATATGGGTGAGATATAGTTATTATTATACAACACTGACAAATTACCCTCTATACCTCTTAGTGCCTCTAATCTTGAGAATGGAGATGACAGCACTTCCTGTTGTTGTGAGATCTAGAACCTTGATGATAAAGATGATAGTTATTCTATGATGTTTCTTTCTTCTCATTCTGTTAGGACCCAGAGAGAGACTGGAGAAGTAGAAGGGAAAATATTCTAGACTGAGAGATTGGGTCTTTTTTTCTCTTCAAGGGTGACTTGTTTGTTTGTTTGTTTGTTTGTTTGTTTGTTTTGAGACAGGGTTTCTCTGTATAGCCCTGGCTGTCCTGCAACTCACTTTGTAGACCAGGCTGGCCTTGAACTCAGAAATCAGCCTGTCTCTGCCTCCCGAGTGCTGGGATTAAAGGCATGCGCCAACACACCCGGCCAAAGGTGACTTTTTAATTCAACATAACTACCACCTGAGCAAAATTCCTTTACCTAGGTCTCATATGGAATGGCAGCCAGAGTCCCTTATATAAGTGAAGACATAATTATTACCACAAGCAACAGAAGCAGGGCTCCCACTCTCATGCTCCCATGCTCACTCGCAGCTGCCAGAGCAAGGCTGTCAGAAAACACTTCCTTGATCTGCCTCTAGAGAGCTTTGCAGCCTAAATTTAACTCCTTCCACTGAGGGAGAAGGCAAGGAGAGGAGAGAGAGATCCACACCCTGGAACTTTTAAAGAAACAAGCTACAGTATATTTTGCAAAGATAGATAGATAGATGATAGATAGATAGATAGATAGATAGATGATAGATAGATAGATAGATAGATAGATAGATAGATAGATAGATAGATAGATATGTGCATTTAATTTCTTCCCAAATGTCAGAAGGGAAGCTTAAGACTTAGGAAAAGAAAAACACAGAAAACACTCTTTGGGATTGGCTGTCACCAAAGTCAGATCGGGGAAGAAATGATGCAGGTGTTTTCCAGAAATCTGAAATCCATTTGCAAAATAAATATAAATACCACCACAGATTCCTATCCAGGTCTTCAGTAATTTCACTGATTTGGTGATATATCAGTGTTGCCAGACTAGAGATGATTGGGTCTCCATCACCTGGAATTCCATGAACCTATTAGCTATATCAGGGGCCGTGCTCCCAAAACCTATAGACTCGGTTCTAAAGCAAATTACTCTCCAAGGGCATAGAAAAGGGTAAAATCCTTCTTTAAAATTCTCCTCCTTACAAATAAAGTGATTTTTCAACTGCAACAGAAACACTAGACTGCTTATGGATATATGTGATAAATATGTCTAAGGCTTTCCACTGAAAAATTATGAAGGATTTGTTTATATAAAAAATTTTGCTTTCAGCTGGGGCCACACCCACCATCTTCCTTCTGAGCCCAGCGGAGGCGGCTAGGGCCTATTGAGTGCTCTCCACACCCCAGGACCTTGGGATCAACTCAGGATTACGGGTGAATGGAGCTCAGCATCAGCCTCTGGAATCGCGGAGGGTCTTGTGCCAGCAGGAGCAGGAACAGAGCAACTCTGCCCAACCAGAGGCTGGAGTCTCTTCCATCCGGGGCCACCCCTGCCATCTTCCTTCTGAGCCCAGTGGAGGCTGCTAAGACCTCCTGAGTGCTCTCCACACCCAGGGACCTCAGGTTCACCTCTGGGTTGCCAGTGGCAGAGTCAGCTCCAGGAATCTCAGAGGGTCTTCTGCCAGTAGGAACAGGGACAAAGGAGCTACACCCGACAAGGGGCTGGGGTCTCTTCCAGCCAGGGCCACCCTGCCATCTTCCTTCTGAGCTCAAAGGAGGCTGCTAGGGGCTCCAGATGCTCTCCAAGCCTAGGGTCCTCCAGATCACCTTGGGATCACAGGACCCCTACCATACCTAGGACCTCCTGATCACCTGAGAGCACGTGGGCAACAGAAGAAGCAACAGAGCTTCTTGGTCAGGGTCTGTCAGGCTTTCAACCTCAGTCAGGAGACTGAGCTCAGACCCAGACTACTGGGCACATTCCTTGCCAGAAGAGAGTCAGCCTTCTGGGAGAGTTCTGACCCTAGAACTCAGGAAGTGGATCAGAGCTCCAGTCTGCTGGACACCTGACCTGCAAGAGAAGAGCTTGCCTGCAGAGAGCGCTCTGATAACTGGATCTCCGGGGAGAGTTGGTCTACCAGGAGTGCTGTCAGAGGCTAACAGAATCACAGGAAGATCAAGCTCCAACTAGTGACAGCTTGGACATCAACATCAGAAATCTCCAGATGGTGAGAGGCAAAAGTAAGAATCTTATTAACAGAAATCAAGAACAATGGGCATCATCAGAACCCAGTACGCCCACTGCAATGAGTCCAGAATACCCCAACATGCCCGAAAAGCAAGACGCAGATTTTAAATCATATCTCATCATGATGGTAGAAGATTTTAAGAAGGACATTAATAACACACTTAAAGAAATACAGGAGAACTATGCTAAACAGGCAGAAGCCCTTAAAGAAAAAACATAAAAATCCTTCAAGGAATTTCAGGAGAACACTGCTAAAGAGATAGAAGCCCTTAAAGAGGAAATAAAAAATCCCTAAAGGAATCACAAGAGAACACTGCTAAACAGGTAGAAGCCCTTAAAGAGTTACAGGCAAACACTGCTAAACAGATAGAAGAAACACAAAAATCCCTTAAAGAACTACAGGAAAACACAAGAGGTGATGGAATTGAAGAAAATAAATCAAGACCTAAAAATGGAAGGAGAAACAATGCAGAAAACACAAAGAGAGACAACTCTGGAGATAGAAACCCTAGGAAAGAAATCAGGAACCATAGATGTGAGAATCAGCAACAGAATACAAGAGATGGAAGAGAGAATCTCAGGTGCAGAAGATTCCATAGGGATCATGGACACAACAATCAATGAAAACACAAAATGCAAAAAGATCCTAACTCAAAACATCCAAGAAATCCAGGACAAAATGAGAAGACCAAACCTACGGATAATAGGAGTAGATGAGAATGAAGATTCTCAACTTAATGGGCCAGCAAATATCTTCAACAAAATTATAGAAGAAAACTTCCCATACCTAAAAAAAGAGATGCCCATGAACATAAAAGAAACCTACAGAACTCAAAATAGACTGGACCAGAAAAGAAATTCCTCCAGACACATAATAATCAGAACAACAAATGCACTAAATAAAGACAGAATATTGAAAACAGTAAGGGAGAAAGGTCAAGTAACATATAAAGGCAGGACTATAAGAATTACACCAGACTTCTCACCAGAGACAAGTAAAGGCAGAAGATCCTGGACAGATGTTATACAGACACTAAGAGAACACAAATTCCAGACCAGGCTACTATACCCAGCAAAACTGTCAATTACCATAGATAGAGAAACCAAAGTATTCCATAACAAAACCAAATTCACACAATATCTTCCACAAATCTAGCCCTTCAAAGGATAATAACAGGAAAACACCCAAACAAAGATGGAAACTACACCCTAGAAAAAATAAGAAAGTCATCCTTTAACAAACTAAAAGAAGACAACCACAAGAACAGACTCCCATCTTTAACATCAAAAATGACAGGTAATAACATTAACTTTTCTTTGATTTCTCTTAACATCAATGGATTCAATTCCCCAATAAAAAGACATAGACTAACAGATTGGCTGCACAAACAAGACCCAACATTTTGCTGCTTACAGGAAACCCACCTCAGAGACAAAGACAGACACTTCCTCAGAGTAAAAGGATGGAAAACAATTTTCCAAGCAAATGGTTGGAAGAAACACACAGGAGTAACCATTGTAATATCAAATAAAATTGACTTCCAATCCAAAGTTATCAAAAAAGATAAGAAAGGGCACGTCATACTCATCAAGGGCAAAATCTAGCAAAATAAACTCTCAATTCTAAATATCTATGCTCCAAATGCAAGGGCAGCCACATTCATTAAAGAAACTTTAGTAAAGCTCAAAACACACATTGCACCTCACACTATAATAGTGGGAGACTTCAACACACCACTCTCACATATGGACAGATCCTGGAAACAGAAACTAAACAGAGACACGAGAACACTAACAGAAGTTATGAAACAAATAGATTTAGCAGATATCTACAGAACATTTTATCCTAAAACAAATGGATATACCTTCTTCTCAGCACCTCACGGTACCTCCTCCAAAATTGACCATATAAATGGTCACAATACAGACCTTAACAGATACAAAAATATTGAAATTATCCCATGCATCCTAACAGATCACCATGGATTAAGGCTGATCTTCAATAACAGCAGAAATAATAGAAAGCCAACATTCACATGGAAACTGAACAACACTCTACTCAATGATACCTTGGTCAAGGAAGAAATAAAGAAAGAAATTAAAGACTTTTTAGAGTTTAATGAAAATGAAGCCACAACATACCCAAACTTATGGGACATAATGAAAGCGGTTGTAAGAGGAAAACTCATAGCCCTGAGTGTATCCAAAAAGAAACTAGAGACAGCATACACTAGCAGTCTGACAGCACACCTAGAAGCTCTAGAACAAAAGGAAGAAAATTCACCAAGAGGAGTAGACTGCAAGAAATAATCAAACTCAGAGATGAAATCAACCAAATGGAAACAAAAAGAATTATTCAAAGAATCAACCAAATAAGGAGCTGGTTTTTGAGAAAATCAACAAGATAGATAAACCCTTAGCCAGACTAACTGGAGGACACAGGGACAGTATCTGAATTAACAAAATCAGAAATGAAAAAGGAGATATAACAACAGACCCTGACAAAATCCAAAACATCATCAGATCTATATAAAAGGCTATACTCAACAAAACTGGAAAACCTGGATGAAATGGACAACTTCCTAGACAGATACCAAGTACCAAAGTTAAATCAGGATCAGATTAACAACTGAACAGTCCCATTTCCCCTAAAGAAATAGAAGCAGTCATTAATAGTCTCCCAACCAAAAAAAGCCCAGGACCAGATGTGTTTAGTGCAGATTTCTATCAGACCTTCAAAGAAGAACTAATTCCAACTCTCCTCAAGCTATTTCACAAAATAGAAACAGAAGGTACTCTACCCAATTCGTTCTATGAAGCCACAATTACTATGATACCTAAACCTCACAAAGATCCATCAAAGAAAGAGAACTTCAGACCAATATCCCTTATGAATATTGATGCAAAAATACTCAATAAAATCCTCAGAAACTGAATGCAGGAACACATCAAAACGATCATCCATCATGACCGAGTAGGCTTTATCCCAGGGGTGCAGGGATCGTTCAATATACAGAAATCCATTAACATATATGAACAAACTGAAAGAAAAAATATACATGATCATCTCATTAGATGTTTAGAAAGCATTTCACAAAATTCAACAGCCCTTCATGTTAAAGGTCTTGGAAAGATCAGGAATTCAAGGCCCATACCTAAACATAATATAAGCAATATATAGCAAACCAGTAACCAACATCAAAGTAAATGGAGAGAAGCTTGAAGCAATCCCACTAAAATCAGAGACTAGAAAGGGCTGCCCACTTTCTCCCTACCTATTCAATATAGTACTTGAAGTTCTAGCCACAGCAATTTGACAACGAAAGGAGATCAAGGGGATACAACGGAAGAAGTCAAAATATCACTATTTGCAGATGATATGATAGTATATATAAGTGACCCTAAAGATTCCACCAGAGAACACCTAAACCTGATAAACAGCCTCAGTGTAGTAGCTGGGTATAAAATTAACTCAAACAAATCAGTGGCCTTTCTCTACACAAAAGATAAACAGGATGAGAAAGAAATTAGGGAAACAACACCCTTCACAATAGTCACAAATAATATAAAATACCTTGGTGTACTTTTAACTAAGGAATTGAAAGATCTGTATGATAAGAACTTCAAGTCTCTGAAGAAAGAAATTGAAGAAGATCTCAGAAGATGGAAAGATCTCCCATGCTCATGGATTGGCAGGATTAATATAGTCAAAATGGCTATCCTGCCGAAAGCAATCTGCAGATTCATTGCAATCCCTATCAAAATTCCAACTCAATTCTTCACTGACATAGAAAGGGCAATTTGCAAATTCATCTGGAATAACAAATAACCTAGTATAGCAAAAACTTTTATCAACAATAAAAGACCCTCTGGTGGAATCACCATGCCTGACCTTAAGCTGTACTATAGAGCATTTGTGATAAAAACTGCATGGTACTGGTATAACAACAGACAGGTAGATCAATGGAATAGAATTGAAGACCCAGAAATGAACCCACACACCTTTGGTCACCTTATCTTTGACAAGGGAGCTAAAACCATCCAGTGGAAAACAGACAGCATTTTCAACCAATGGTGCTGGCACAACTGGCTGTCAACATGTAGAAGAATGCGAATTGACCCATTCCTATCTCCTTGTACAAAGCTCAAGACTAAGTGGAGCAAAGACCTCCACATAAAACCAGAGACACTGAAATTTATAGGAGAGAAAGTGGGGAAAGCCTTGAAGATATGGGCACAGGGGTAAAATTCCTAAACAGAACAGCAATGGCCTGTGCTGTAAGATCACAAATCGGCAAATGGGACCTCATAAAATTGCAAAGTTTCTGTAAGGCAAAAGACACTGTCAATAAGAAAAAGGTGACCAACAGATTGGAAAGAATTTTTACCAATCCTAAATCATATAGGAGGCTAATATCCAATATTTATAAAGAGCTCAAGAAGCTGAACTCCAGAAATTCAAATAACCCCATTAAAAAATGGCATACAGAGCTAAACAAAAATTCTCAACTGAAGAATGCCAAAGGGCTGAGAAGCACTTTAAAAATTTTTCAACATCCTTAATCATCAGAGAAATGCAAATCAAAACAACCCTGAGATTCCACCTCACACCAGTCAAAATGGCTAAGATAAAAAATTCAGGTGACAGCAGATGCTGGCAAGGATGTGGAGAAAGAGGAACACCCCTTCATTGCTGGTGGGATTGCAAGCTGGTAGAACCACTCTGGAAATCAGTCTGGTGGTTGCTCAGAAAACTGGACATAGTGCTACCAGAAGATCCAGCAATACCTCTACTGGGCATATACACAGAAGATGTTCCAACTGGTAACAAGGACACATGCTCCACTATGTTCATAGCAGCCTTATTTATAATAGCCAGAAGCTAGAAAGAACACAGATGTCCCTCAACAGAGGAATGGATACAGAAAATGTGGTACATTTACACAATGGAGTACTACTCAGCTATTAAAAACAATGAATTTATGAAATTCTTGAGTAAATGGATGTATCTGGAGGATATCATCCTGAGTGAGGTAACCCAATCACAAAAAAAGTCACTTGATATGCACTCACTGATAAGTGGATATTAGCCCAGAAACCTAGAATACCCAAGATACAATTTCCAAAACAGAAGAAAATCAAGAAAGACCAACACGTGGATTCTTCATTCCTCCCTAGAGTAGGGAATAAAATATACATGGAAGTAGGTGCAGAGACAAAGTTTGGAGCTAAGATGAAAGGATGGACCATCCAGAGAATGCCCCACCCGGGTGGTCCAACACATAATCAGCCACCAAATGCAGACACTACTGCATACACCAGCAGGACATTGCTGAAAGGACTCTGATATAGCTGTCTCCTGTGAGGCTTTGACAGTCCCTGACAAATACAGAAGTAGATGCACCCAGTAATCTATAAAGCAGAACCCAGGGTCCCCAAAGTAGGTGCTAAAGAGAGTCCCCAAGAGCTGTAGGGGTCTGCAACCCTATAGATGGAACAACAATATGAACTAATTAGAACCCCCAGAGCTCATGTCTCTAGCTGCATATGTATTAGAAGATCAGAATGGCCTAGTTGGCCATTATTGGGAAGAAAGGCCCTTGGTCTAGCAATCTTTATATGCCCCAGTACAGGGGAATGCCAGGGCTAAGAATTGGAGTGGGTGGGTAGGGGAGCAGGGCAGGGGGAGTGTATAGGGGACTTATGGGATAGCACTTGAAATGTAAGTGAAGAAAATATCTAATAAAAAATGTGAAAACAATTTAAAAGCACATTATATAAAGATATATACAGTATCTGTACATTGCTAAGATATTAATTCTCAAGCTCATACCTAGATGTACCTACTTGCAAAGAAAATCTCAGATGTTTGGGGGAACTGACAGTGTGATTGTTAACATTTTAAAAATACAAAAGTTTCAGAATCCAAAATACCTTAGAAAAATAAGAGCAAATCTGGAAGCCTTGTACCACCTAATTTCCAGATGCATTTAAAGTTACAGATAATTTTTCAACCTCAGCACTATCGACATTTGAGGAATGAGTAATTATTTTAAAGAGACGGGCCTGTGCATTATGGGATATCTAGCTGCATCCCTTATCTCCACCTATTAGCTGTATAAGCTCCTAGTTCTCACAATCAAAAATGTTCCCAGATATTATCAACTATCCATCTGGGAATCCAAATCATCATTGCTTTCGAGCCACTGGGCTGTAATGATCAAGGCAGCAGCATACTTGCTTTGAAATAAACAAGCCAGTGAAACAGAACGGTAAAGCCTACAAATATACCCTAATGTACATGCCCAATTGACTTTTGACAACAATCCAAAGGCAGCTCACTTGGGAAAACGCCATTTCAACAAATGGCATTTTAACTATTTGATATCAATTGGCCAATAACAGAATGCCAGTTCAATTCAAGCCTCATACAAGACATGAAAATTAACTCAGAATGAACTTTATATGTAAATATAGTGTAAGACTGACAGGTTCTGGCGATCATCCAGAAGAAAGTAATTTAAAATATCTGTGACTCGGCCTAGCCAAAAAGTCTGTTAGCTGCAACATACGTGAAAGAGAAAGGTTTATAAACTGGATGCCATCAGAACTCCAAAATTCTGTCCTGCAGAATTTACTAGTATAAAAATGACAAAGGAACTGAGTGAGAGAGGACATTTTTCAGATCATAAATCTCAAGGATCATAAGAAACCAAACAACTCAATGAAAACGAATAGAAGATCTGAATGGGTACTTCTTCGTGAAGAAGTTATGGGAATTCCAAATAAGCACTTGGAAGGATGTTCAATGTCACTGAGTGTCAGAGAAATGAACATTAAAATGACAGTGACATTCCAGTGGCTAAAATCATGATGACCATGGCACCTGTTGATCAGCAAGGGGAAGAGAGCCTCTAAAGTACTGCTGTTGGGAACAGAAGCTCCTGCAATCACGTTGGAAGGCCAGGAAGTCCCTGCTTCCTTAGGTGAAGATACACAGTGCTGACTTCTAGGAAGGACTGGAATAAAGTACCACTAGTCTAGGGAACTTAGATTAGCAGTATAGAATCTCCATGCTAGAGGACAGAAGTACAGTTGTTCCCTTTGAAGGGTAGTGAGGGTAAGTGTATGTGCTCTGTATCACTCCCCTGCTTTCCAGAAGTCGACTGGAGGTTTTTGTAACATTTGTAGCTTCTTGCCTTTATTATCCCATGACATCTCCTCTTACATGCATGTCTGTGTCTTGATCACTTTTTTGTAGCACTGATATTGATGTTACTAGGCAGATAAATACTGCCTGGTGATGGGGAAAGATTGTGGAAAACAGGAAGAGTTTTGTTGTTTTATTTTAAAGATTAATTTATTTAATGTTTTATTTGAAGACACTGTTGCTGTCTTCAGACACACCAGAAGAGGGTATCAAATCCCATTACAGATGGTTGTGAGACACCATGTGGCTGCAGGGAATTGAATTCAGGATCTCTGGAAGAGCTGTCAGTACCTTTAACTGCTGAGCCATCTCTCCAGCTCCCCAAAAAGATTTTTTATAGAGAAAAGCCAGGAATTTTTAGTGGCTAATTGGCTTGTTCTCTATCAACTATAATGATAAGTTTGTGTGTTTATACACAGGTCAAAAGTAATCAATGTGTAAAGATTGCATTTCAGTTATGCTTCTCCAAAGCTGCTTTTAAAATAACATGTACATAATTTCACCTCATAGAAGATTAGAGTCCTTCCTAATGACCTTATTTAACTTGATTACCTCTGTAAATACACTAGTTTCAAGTCATCACATTCTGAGGTCATGTGAGCTAGAGTTCTAACCTATTTTTTTGAGAATATAATTCATAATACCCACCTCATAGCCCAGAAATTCTATTCCTGAGAATTTATCTAACACAAATTAAAACACTTATCTACATGCTTACAGCTGCTTTATCTAGAATAGCCACAAGCTGGAATCTAATTAAATATCCATCAATGAAATCAGCAAATTGTGGTATATCTATACAATAAAATAGCACTTTGCAATAAGAATGGATTAACTTACTGATCCTAAGATGATAAAGATGTCAAAATAAATTGTACTATGTAATAAAAGCCAAAGAGGAACAAATCTTTCCCAACACTAGTTCTATACAATTCAAGAAATTGTAAAAACAATTTATTGTGACAGGACACAGACAAATAGATGTCTGGTGATAAGGGAGCTTGAGAAGAACAGGGTAAGTTTTTGTAAAGAAAAATAAGGAAATTTGAAGGGTGGGGCTGTCTGGCTTGTTCACTAAGTTGATTAAATGACAAGTTCATGACTTTATATGTGTGTCAAAACTAATCAATGAGCATAGTTTATATTTTAATTATATCTTTCCAATGCTATTTTTAAAATAACTTGTACCGAAGGCAGGGTACCTGATAATGCAAACAGCTAGGAGCTGCCATGCTAATCTGATGATTTGGTAAAGTCTGGACACTTTAATTAAAGGACACCACTGCACTACATTTAAAGAATTGAAACTAATATTTCTATGCCAGCTGTCATCTGGAAACACATCATGAAATCACAGTGAACTATGATGCCACAGATGAAATGTTCCTATCTGGAAGAGGTATGCCATTTCAGACTGGAAGAATAATACTTGCCAATGGTGGCTACTCCTACAAACTAGGTGGGAGACAAAAATGCTACCCAAAGAGCAGAGCTTCCAGGCTCAAATGTTCTACCAATGCCACATCAGCTTATGTGTTCAATGTGATATACCAAGCTTAGACAAGTGTCTTGAACTCTGTGTGCAATGTGAATGAGATGTGCTCCTGATCTACAAGGATCTCCTAATCTGATGGGTGAGGGCAGAGGCTAGATGCTCTCAACCTACCAGAATGCTATTTGATCAAGGGTCTATGAGTAGTTTCCAAGTGCCAGAAAGCAAGAAGAAGAAAGTGGGTGGGGCTGTCACTTCCAATCACTTCCATCTAGAGCTGAACAGAATAAAACCTGCCAGAAATATATCAACTGTCAGATATGATCTATAACTATAATCCCAACATTTAGGAGGTGATAGCAGAAGGATCCAGAGTTCAAGGTCATCCTCAGCTACATAATGAGCTGAAGGCTACATGAGACTCTATGTCATGACAATAACAACAAACAAGTATGTAACTTGATATACTGCCCAGATCAGTATCTCATGATTGCTATCAATATGTATGGGGAAGAAAAAGTTCTCTTCCTTGGTGCTGGTATGAATGGTTAGAAGTTATTCCTAGAAACTGTAGGATTTTTACCTCATATATCTTAAACATGCGTAAGTTTAAATGTAGTTTGATTTGTTGGAGTTTAAGATACAAGGAAACAAAGAATATAGAATCTGTAGTTTGGAAAAATCTTAACTTAAACTCGACATTTTTATCAAACCAGTATAAGTAGATGTAGTAATGCTGGCAGAGTCACTTATAGGATAGACCTGTTACTTGCTTTCTGTGTAGATCTCCATGGGGATGGGGGAAGAACAATTCAATCTTTTTCTATATTTACAAAAAGTTCATTCATTAGCAAGATGACAAGAATAAGAGCCTCCCCACTAAACATAGCAAATTATTGCAGAAAATATTTGTACTTGATAGGTATATGTCTGCACAAAGAGCTCTTAAAGTGGTAAGATATGGTTTCTGACCTCAAGATAGTATTCTAGTCCAATGAGAAGGACATTTGGTCACTGAAAATGGGGATGAATCTTGTAACGGACATGACACACACCAGAGGGACACATTGAAAGGAGACAGTCATAAAAGTAGTCTTCAAAGGGGGATCAGATAACTGAGGGAGTAAAGGCAAGATCACTCTTGATTTGGCAAATAATGGGAGGTAAGTCTGCTAGAGAACAGAGTTCTAGTGAGAGAGAAATAAAAGAAGAGTAAGGCGAGGAAAGAGAAGTCACACCACAGCAAATGGCTTCCCAAACTACACAAGAAGCATGGGAACGACTCTGAAATATCACTAATACAAAACTGCTAGCAGAAACAACTGTACATGAAAATGAACATGTCTGCCATTTATAGTGTTCAATTTAAACATTGCTAATATCATTTTACATGGATTCAGCTTGGTTCATTGTGCCCAGGCTGTAAGCTCAATACCAGGACACAAACACACATAACCTGTCAAAGATACATTATAGTCTTGAATGTGAAGCCTCATGGTTGCTCGCCTTCTATGGGACACTCAACATTTAAAAACTTAACCACCACTACTATGGCAGGGACTGATGTTCATTCCTTGACTTGAATTCATTTGTAGATCATCAGAGTCCATGAAACACCAAAGAAGATGGTCTACTATTTTTGCTTTTCCTTGCAGGGAAGCAAGCATGTTCAGAGTGTTGATTAATTTTTGAGGAAGAAAGATCCTAATGTTTTATTTATCCTTGGATATTTATTCTCTCATCTCTCTCTCTCTCTCTCTCTCTCTCTCTCTCTCTCTCTCTCTCTCTCACACACACACACACACACACACACACACACACACACACACACTCACTCACTAATATATTACAAAGTGGTCAAACATTTGGCCAAAAATTCAACATGGGCCACTTGTGGAGGTGCCAGATATGTAAATGGGAAGAATCTCAGGGTAGAAGAAGGAGTCCTTTGATGAATATCAGGAATGAAAGGTTACACTTTTTTTTTAAAGGATTTACTTTGGTTTTGTTTGTGTCTGTGTGTATGTGCTTGGTGCCCAGAGAGGCCAGAATAAGCATCAAATTTCCTGGAGTTTGAGGCACTTTGTGAGCTGTTTGATCTGAGTGTTTGTAACAAAACTTCAGTCCTCTAAGAGGGCAGTGAACATTCCTAACCACTAAGCCATTTCTGTAGCTCAACATGCGCCATTTTTAATTCCCCTTTAAGGTGGAAATTGAAATCACTGCATTTGAGACCCTCAGAAGAATCGCATATATTATGCTCAGTGGAAGAAAAGAGCGTTCACCCAAAGGCTTCAAAAAGACTATTTCTAAGAGACTGCCTGCCAATTATGCTAAATTACACCTCTCATTTCTCACCTACAAAGATAACAAGATGAAGAATATTCCCAATTATTCTTAAATATTCAAGTTCTTCAATCTTTGATATCCACAAATGCTTAGTTGATTTATTTAAAAACATCTACCTTCATGAACCAGCCAGGATCATTTCATAACCCATAAAGATCTTTTATGAATTTAGTAAAACTGATTTATTAATTTTAAAATTATTAGAAGAATTAACAAACAATATTCAATAATATTGGATTAAAATAATTGCAATTTCTGGAAACTCATTTATCTAAACCAGTGTCAGCACAGGTTTCTGTAAATAAAATTACCATATAATGAGTCACAAACCATAAACACAAACTGAGATACATAGCCCAATATTCTAGATCCATAGTCCATATTTAGAGGGACACAATTCAAAGTGATATAGCTACAAATATTTGAAATTTTATAGAAATCGTGCTTCTTCTGTGGACAGTATGGGCTTATAAAATGGTAGCCATGAAAAGGAATGTAAGAAAAACTTCCCACCAAAAGGTTTTAGCATGATCAGTGTGTCTTGGTGATTGATCAAATTCATCAGTATTGTCCCAGATTAATGACTTTCTGTCTCAGAAGTTTAAATTTTGAATTCCAGGTCCCTCCTATAAAACATGTTAGAAAAATAAATCCATCTGGTGGCTTGTGCAATACTAGCTTATGGAACCTATTCACTGCACTATTTTTCTTGCATTCATTATATATATATATGCCCCAAGCTTAACTGATATGATAAAGAAACATAAGATGAAGGCATGCATTCCAATAAGTCAGGAAGAACAATGAAATATTTAGCCAAATGCAACACTCTCATAGCTGCTTCAAAGTGACTTTTGGAAAATAGAACAGTAATCAAAGATGTCTTGCCATATTCCAACTGTCAAAATAGCATCTATTGAATTGTCTATTCTCAGAGATCTTCCAGCATTTAAATTAGAGCAATATAGCAAAATTTCTTTGATTATCAACAAGATACAAGTCCTGTACCAAATGCCATAAAACAAACAAACAAAAACAAAAAATTATATAAAACATGGGTGCTATCTTTAAGAATTTTTCTAAAACTTCTGATAAAATTTTAAAGACCAAATTCCAAGAAAGTAATAGAACATATTTCACATTGAAAAGCTACATAGTTCAATAATAACAATTTATTCTATGTTCATTAAGCAACTACTATGTGATAAACATGATATACGCACTGAAAGTAAAAAGATTTATTTACTATGCTTGGCCTCTCAAAAAAATCTTACTTTAAGAAAATAAGTAAGGGGGCTGGAGTCATATCTCAGCAGAACACTTGCTATTCTTCTAGAGGAGCCACTTTCTTCTCCCTACACAACCCCCTGTAACTCTAGTTCCAGGGCATCCAATACCCTTTGGCTCCCATGCACATATACACACATGCAGGCACTCATACATACACACAAATAAAAGTCAAATTTTTATAAGTAGAATGTTCTAGATAATGGTGACCATTTGAACCTTGTATTCATTAAATGACCTTGAGAAATGCTAGTTTCAAACAATGCTCAGTCTAAATTTTTCAAATAAGGAAAATCTATCACTGCCATTAGGGAAATCCTGATGAGGACCTGGATTTCAATCAAAGCATGAGATGATAGATAAGCCTCGGACTGAGAGGTAAATCCAAGGAAGGAGATGTTGCAAGGAAGATGCAGCTGAGAAACACACATGGAAGGAAGGCCATTGTTGCAATGAGTGGCTCTCTTGGCCAGAGACTATGAGACACCACGGTGGGAAATTAGATGTGACAGATGAATTGAGAGTAGTACTAGGGGACTGAACACCACAGTGCTAAGATTTCATTCTTCATTAATAAAAGGATTCAAGTAGTAGACATGATGTGAGAATATCCATCCAATTCTAGAACTTGAAAGCTGGAGCCAAGACTTTCTGTTGGAGGTCAGCATGGGCTCCAAGAGACCCTGTCCCAATAGAAAACCATCAAGTTTTCTATTGAGCAAAATGCCATAAACACAACTAGAACAATAGAGAAACAATTTGATGAAAGCAGGAAAGCCGTATTCTAAGGAAACAGCTTCAGCCTTGAATATGGTTGGCAAAATAACAAGGCCTAAACTCCATGTCTCAGAGAAGCGTGTGATATAATATAACACGAAATAAAAATTCCTTTAAAAATATTCTAAAAACTGTCTGGTCCTCATGTCATGAGGCTTGAACATGAGGATGGACATGGAAGATCATGTCCAGCCTGAACCATGTACCGAACTAACATAAACAACTACACTTACTTTGGGGACTATTGTTACTGCTTGTTGTAGTTATGGTGGTGGTGGTGCCATGTCCTAGCCCATTCAAACTTCCTCAATGATCTTATAAACTGAATGACTTCCAACAACTGAAATGTCTTTCTTGCAATTACATAGACTAGAAATCTTGGAAGCACCAAGAAATTTGACATTTCAGCCCCCTTTATGACAGGAGATCAAGGAAACTCGCCAAAGTCTGCTTTATAAAGTAATGGGACATACATATAGCCCCATTCCTAGGGGGGGGTCTTTATGACACTTACCAAAGGCCCCTCTTCTTGGTGCATCACCCTTGTGATTAGAATTTCAACATATAAATTTGGGGCAGCCACAAACATTCAGATTCTAGCTTGATAGGACATCCCAGATCAATGACACTATTATACTGATCATTTAATACCCCAAATGAAACAAGCTCCAAATGTTGTACTTTAAGGAAACAATGATCACACTCAGGATATTTGGAACATTCAAGGGAGCGAATAGATACTGTGTGTATGATTGAGTCCTTGGGTCAGAACACTCCCTGGAGACAAGCTCTCTCTCCCCTGGTGACAAGTAACATTCTTTCTAATGCCCAATGTCCTGTTAGTTCTTAACTTTATCAACTTCTATGGGATCTAAAGGAAGAAGTATGCAATATTTCCTTCTTTTCTGACCTCATTAAAAACACAATTGAAAAAGGTATCATATTTTAGGGCTCTGTTCTAAAAACTTCAGACCATATAGACAAGGATTTAAATTCATTTTCTGAAACTCCTGGGATGCATTTTCCTCACCAGCAAATCATGGGAAATTTTACATTTCCCCTCTCTTCTTGAGAGCCTCCTGGCTCCTTGTCATTGTCGCCAGCTGGATTATAGTCCACTAATGGCAGTGGATTCCAAAGAGACAGAAGGCTGTTTTCGATCCATTCATTATTTTAATGACAACGAATTGCCCCATAAGCCTTGTTAAAATCTCATTTAATCTAGAAAAAAATAGATGCAGTGAGACACTTAAGCAGGAACAAGGTACTATCAGCATCCATCAAAGCAAAAATAATGGAGTGGAAGAACTCAAAGAGGCATTCCTAGGGGAATTTGACTATTGTGGGATAAGCCAGAGTTAGACATTTAACAACATCACATTGGGTACCTCATTGTCAAGCCCTTACTTACCACACACACACACACACACACACACACACACACACACACACACACACACACCAAAAAAAAAACTTGTATAATTTTTCTCAAACTTTAGATGCAAGTGGTTACAAAAACTGCAATACGAAGTGTACAGACACAAAGAGAAAGAAGTAAAGGACAAGAGATTGTGCACAGCTCTAGAGGCCATTTAAGAATAGTCCCCTCAGCTTAGCCATAAGCATGCTGAGACTGAATGGAGAACTAAAGCTGTGTTTTCCCCAACATGGTGAATTGCTTCAATACCACCTAAATACATTTCACCAAGAGTTGCTATTCTAGTCTTGGGTTTATCACATGGTGTCTGCATGATCCTAGAAAACTGGCTGAATGTTATAGTTCAGTTCCCCCACCTGCAAAACAGGGTTGACAGTATCACCTAGATCATGATGTTATCATAAGGATTAATATGAGATGCACACACAAAATGCTTTTCACATATCAAGCACTTGAAAGGTGTCAAGAATCGCTATTGTTCTCTGTGGTTGAAATTTGAATCCAGTGTCCCTGAAGAGAAAGATTGGCCTCATGCTTCTGTCTCCTGGTCCTGTTTCTTACATAGCTTCCCTTTTTCTCTTTCATGGTGTGTCTTACAAACATAGACTATGGAATCAGAGACCTAGACTTCAGCCTTCCCCATTCCCATGCTCTAGACTGATGACCTTGGACAAGTATTTAACCAATCTAGCCCTCGATGCCTTCATCTAAACAATAGAAAGTGAAATTGGTGGTGTGTGGAGCTTTAGCCATCTGCTGTGGTGATGATTCTCAGGGACAGAGCATAGACCGGCTGCCTAGGTTCTTTGTTAGGGATTTTTTTTAGTTACTTTAAGAAGCTTCTAAATGTTCAACTCCACTGACAGTATCTTTCCGGGTCTCAATGTGAAGTTCTGAGCTCATCTCTCCACCCAAAGTTCCTTTTCAGATTTTTTTGTTAACCTCATGTAACTCCTCATGATTTGAGAAAGATTAAGCCCGCAGAAGGACCCACTTACTTCATCTCTCATTGTTACCAAATCACCATGGATCACACACTACTTCCTGATCTTCTCATGTGCTTTTAAACTACTTTTGAGGAATCGTAGTAATGGGTGAATATGATCTAATGTTACTCAAAGGATTCACAGCTGTCTACCCAAAGTATTTTCACTTTCAATGTCATCTATCTAACCTATACATGTTACCAAAGAGACAAGTAAAAAATCTGGTGGTAAGATTCAGAGTATTTGTGTTTGTAAGACTGTGTGTGAAGTACTCATTAGATTTTCCACCATTTGCTTTGAGACATGGCCTTATTTTGTAGACCAGGATGCCTTCAGACTTGTAGTGTTTTTGTATCACTCCCTTCCCAGAGCTGTGATACAGGCAAGCATGACTGAGCCCAGATGTATGTTTTCAAATATGTAAGAAGATATTTTACATACTTTGTATTTTTCTGAGAGATTCCCCTTGGCTAGTTCAGTACAACCTACTGCAATCATAGGAATCAGTTACCATATTATTGATTCTTTACAAATAAGGAAAAATTCATGACTCCATCAAGGTCAAGTGTATAATTTTGCTGACCACTGACACCAGGATTTGATCTTCAAACTGTATTTTTAATGTGCAGGATTTTTTTCCTTTTAAAGAGGTACTTTATTATATTATAGATATTAATTTAGCCTTCTTCATGTCTGTGTAGCAGATGTGTAAGATCACTAAATCTATTGAAAACCCTCAACAGGAATACTGATGTTTCTTACAGATCCTGCCCAACAAAGCTATTACTGAAAATTTAGACATATGCATGTTTAAATAAATTGACTTGGCATATCCAACTATGTATAAGCCCAGTGTTCTTTCATTGCTCAATGTTCTATCTTTAGATGCAGTTTTACAGTAGGGGAGAAGAGAAACAAGGAAACATTTGCCACCTTGAGACCAGTATCTTGAGACGCTTCAAAGATAATTTCTTTAATTTGTCCCAGATATCTGTATTAAGGTAAACCATATTTTTAATATGAAAATACTTGGTTGCTTATATTCATCTGAAAATTGTTATAAGGAATTGATTCCCATGTTGCTGGAGGTTAGAAACTCATATGCCCTGTACAAACTAAAGTTTCAGGAAAGTGGATGGTGATAGTTCTGTCTGAGACTGAGAGCTTGAGAACCAGGGAAGCTTGTAGAATTCTTATTCAAATCTGAAGGCTTAAAGTCAGGACCACCAGAGGATGCACCATGAGAAGACAGAAGAACACCAAACCTGAGGCAAGGAGAACATCTCTCCTTCCTTCCTCTATTGCTGCCTTCTTCTATTCTAAGTCTCAGTGAATTTTCTGAGGTTTATCCATCTTGGGAATGTCCAGCCAAAAGTTTCAAATGCTCACCTTACTGAGGCATATCCAAAAACAATGCTTAGACAAATATCTTGACAGCCCATGACTTAGTCAAGTTAATACACAAAATTAGTTGTCATTGTTTTTATAATGGCATTGTTTAGAAATTCAACTGAAGCAAAATAATTACAAAAAATATTTACTCTCAAATTATTCATTAAAAATAGACTATGTTTGAGATTATAGAAAGTTCCACAGACTCATGTTTATTCTTTATACCTATAAAACTCTTTAAGGTCAGGAATTGTATTAGGCAAGTTTTCATTGTCCTCATATCATTGTCTGGTTTTTAGAAAGTAGGAGGGGCAATGAAGCCAACTTGAAAAGGAAAATAAGAAATCCCCGAACACTTTAACGAATGTATGGGGTCAGTTACTTACACTAAAATGTAAAAGCATTTACTCAATGGAGGCCCCACTGTGTGCAAATTCAGCATTTAATGGCTAAGTCATCAGCTGGAATTGAATACTCTTTCCCTGAGGTCTTCACACAAATCTTTAGCTCAGCCCAAATTAAAAGCAACTGTGGCCAACGTCTTAATTTTTCCCCCTGCTAAATTACTATGGAGATGAATTTTATCAACTTAATCCACCCAGCTTAAACTAATTCTTCATTAAAGCATAACTTTCTCCCATGGGGAAACATCTAAATCCAGCAGATACATGCATGAACACCTCCAGTTTGTTTTAATTATTTTTCTTAAATGAGAAGCTGAGCACATTTTGCCAGGGATTAAATAACCCCAGGTTCCCCAAATTCAGTATTCTCAGACTAAATTGGTGGTCTCATATAGCAATTCTTCTCCAATTGGAGAAAAACTACTTCAAGCCATTATGGAAAGGGTATTGAAATGACCCCGGCAGGTAACAAAGTAAGTCCATTCTCTTGGTATTTCTACTCAGTTCAATACTGATATCGACAGGGGACATTTCTTCTTCAATCTCTAGCAGGCTTTAAGAAAAAATAAGAACTTAATTGTAAAAGTTAAAACACTCAAGAGAGTAAAAGACTTTGAGAAAATATTTACAAAGATATATCTGCTGTATATTCAAAATACATAAATAATACTGAAGGTTAAATGATAAAATCAACAGCAAAGTTTATAAACTAGCTGAAAACCTAAGTAGGCACTGCTCTAATGAAAATTTATTATGCAATAGCAAGTGAGCACAGGAAAAGACACTTGTTATGATATGGTCATCAGGGAAATTCAAACTAAACAACAGAATGATGCTACTACAACTTTCCAGAAGGCTCTAAACCCAGGACACTGACAATAAATACAAGATAAAATATAGAGAAGAGGCTAGAGATGGCTCAGTGGATAAAGCATTTGCCACACAAATGCAAAGGCCAAAGTTTGGGTCATCAGCACTCACAAAAGAAGAAGGGCAGCTGTAGAAGCCCACCTGTAATCTCAGCTTGGGAAATAGAGACAAGGAATCCTCAGGGGTAGCTGGCTTCAGTAGCCAAGTCTATGAGTTGGGTTCAGTAAGAGATCCATTTCTGTACAATAGAAGTGTAGAAGGATCAAGGAGGTTAGGCAACATCAACCTCTGATCTCCACACACATATGCAGACACATGTGCATGTACAATTGCACACATGTGCCCACATACACACAAGTAGGCACACACACATGAATATAACACACATAGAGACTCATGCACACATACATGTAGACACATACACACACACACACATACAAATACACACAATAGACCTGTACACAGACACACCACACAAAACAATTAGAGCTCTTGTTTGGTGATAGTAGAAACCCAAAATGATCAAGCCACTTTGAAAGAAAGTAAACTAAACATACTTTTATCATATAAACCAGCAGTTACACACCTAGGTACATGTACAAGAGAGCTTTTAAAAAATTATAATTCCACTCCAAAACTTGTACATTGATTTTTATGGCACTTTGATTTATTTTTTAATGATTGCTTGTATTTTTAAAACTATATAATTACATCATTTCCCCATCCTGTTTTTCTTCCCTCCAAACTCTTCTCATATACTCCTTCTTGCTTTCTTTTAAATTCATAGTATTTTCATTGATAATTATATGTAAATGTAAGTTACAACCCTATCAAAGATAGGGTTGATGATTGCAAAAACCTTGGTACATCCAGACAATGAAGCACTATTCAGCTTCACAAAGAAATGAATTACAGAGCCATGAAACAATATGCCAGACCCCTAAACATATGTTACTCAGTGGGAGACTCTGATCTGAAACAGCTAAATGCTGTGTGAGTTCAACAGTATGTCATATTGAAAAAGATGAAACTGGCCACCATAAAAAGATCAATAGTTACCACTGCCTGGGAGGAAGGGAAGGAGAGTAGGTGGAGTACACAGAATGTTTAGGGAAGTGGAAATACTTGTCATGACACATTTGTCCAAACCCTTGCAAACTTGCAATACCAAGTGTGAAAGCCTAATGGAAGCTCTGGATGTTAAGTGTCTATTAGGCGTCAGTGTAGGTCAATCTCCAGTGGCTCATTCCCTACAGTAGTGGAGGATGCTGATAGTAGACGACAATACACACAAGAGACTGTAGAAACTATAAACTCCTTGCAATATTGATATCAACCTTAAACTGTTCTAAAACAATGCCTAGTGGATAAAAGTTAAGATATCTTTCAAACCTCAGAATCAACTTATGCAATATATCACCCTTCCTCTATCGTTATCTAATACGTACACACACAAGAATATATATATTCAAACATATATATACATATACATACACATACACGTATACATATATCAACATCTAACATCTAGATGTTCCCTAGGCTGCAACTCCTGGCTTCAAGTGATCAGCCATCCTCAACTTTCAGAGTAGCTGTGACAGTAGGCATGTCGTTTCCAGATCTTTGGTGGGGATAGGAGTAGGGGGAAAAGGCCTTCTTTATGTAGCCCAGGCTTCCTCAAACTCAATATGTAGGCCACGGCTGCCTCAAGCTTAACATGTAGCGCAAGCTGGCCTCAAACTCTCAATGATTCTCTTCTCTCAGATTTTCAAAGGCTGGAATTACAGATATGTGCACATGCATATCTCTGCTTATTTATAATTACAAAAACATAGATAAATAAAACTCTATTGCCTTTTTTGGAGTATGGACTAAAACAAATCCTTTTTATAAAGTACCTACTCTTTACCTTAACAGTTCTATTAAAGGACCAATCATAAACAATGCTCTTACAGATATACAAGCAATGTACACAAGTGCCTATTGCTACATTGATTATAATGTGCAAAATTCTTATATAACCCAAATGTCTATGGGTGAGAAAATTTCTAAAAAAAAGATAGACTAGATGAAAACTAAAATGCAATATGGAATGAAGAGAACATAATGAGACATTCAAGGTATAATCTATGTAACAAATTATAAAATGCAAGTAATTCACCTTGACATCTGCCAAAGTCCTCAGGCACTAGGTGAAGCAGTTTGATAAGAATTTGATATGCACACTTGAACAGACATGCTCTTGGAGTTATTCAATGGAGCTATGTCCTTATCAGTCCATTCTAGACTGAAACATTGTGAACCTGAGTGCATTCAGCATCCCAATTTAAGGAACCTCATAACTTGGTAACATAAAACAGAGTGGAGGACAGATTGTCTCATTACCCTCATACCCTCAAGATACCATGGCTGACTTAAACCATGCTCACTTCCCCTGCTTATCAATGGGAAAAGGGTAGTGCTCTACATTGCCACTCCAGAACATTGATCTAATGTCAAAATACAAAGTATTATGTTTTCTACTCAATGTGTCTCACTTTTGCATCATCACAGTTGAAAGTCATTAAGATAGGCTCTTCTCAAGCAGAGATGATATGCAGGTGTGCAGATTAATTGAAAAAGTTTTAGAAGGATAACCCCAAAGCATCTGAGTGGCTTTCTGCGAGAAGATATTACTTCATTATTAATTCAATCAAAAGTTTAAAGCCACTGTTGCCTACATTGCTGCTTCCTTTGACAGACAGAAATTGCTTAAAGTCTATAATGCTGAATGTAGTCCTGTGTGCAGAATGAGGTGACCCCAGATCTGAGTTATAATTCTAAATCAGCATCACCCAAGATGGAAAAACTAGGTTGGGAGGAAAGCTCTCTTATTAAAATATTAAAAAAAAAATTTAATAACCACCATGAGCACACTGACCTCTAATAAAGCATCTGTCTCATCATTGAATTATTTTCACTTTTACATGTGTGATCAAGTGTGAAAATTTGCTTTTAATTTACTTTACAAGACCTTCTCCATATCCTTCTCCCCAAACTACACAGTGCATTATTAAAGTAATAAAATAAATCAGATTCCACCGAAGTCAGCATCGCAGGCATACCTAAAGAGCCAATTCAAAAGAAGAGAGGTGGAAAATGGCAATAAGAGAAATAGCATCTTCATACCATTGAGACCCAATGTATGAACCCAATCAAAAAAAGCAATCCTTCCCTTCATAGCTCAGAAGCCAGGGTCGGACTGCACTTCCCATTAAATCTCTGAACTGCCACATCAAGCATGTTGTAATGCATACACTCTATCAAATTTTTTTACAGTGTACAGTATTTCAACATGATTTGATAGGCACATGCTTTGAGGTTTCAGGCTCCTGTTATGAGAATTCTTATAGACAGATGACACAGGGGTAAGGGGCAATTTCTTGGAACCATGCAGTTCAATTATTGTTCAGTCAGTGATCTAGATTAAATGACATGGGTGGAATTAGAACACATTTTGAATATGCCCTGGAGTCCATCACAGGCTCACCTCTTAGATTCTTATAGAAAGCGTGCTCAATGTCATTTATGCAAAATTGCTTTGCATCGAATAAAGAAAGACAATCCAAGAAATGTGTGCATCTCCAGACATGAGCTTTAAAGGATATGATTAAATAATGTCATAGCCATTTGATAGCCTTTCAAGCTTGGGAATGGAAATAAGTTTGATGTGCTTTGACACAATCAATTTCCTGGAATTCTGTTTTCCATCCAAAACAGTTGTCCTTAACCAATTATCTCCATCAAGGAGTATTTGATAATGTCTGAAGATAGAAAATTGCTGGTGACACCCAATGAGCTGAAGCCAGAGTTATTAGAGTATCAGACATCTCCAGAAAGAACTGCTGGAGCCAAACTCCCAAGCAGACCAGAGTTCTTACAGAAACTTAGTTTGTAATTAATCATGTAGCCGGGCGTGGCGGTGCACACCTTTAATCCAAGCACTCGGGAGGCAGAGGCAGGCGAATTTCTGAGTTCGAGGCCAGCCTGGTCTACAAAGTGAGTTCCAGGACAGCCAGGGATATACAGAGAAACCCTGTCTCGAAAAACCAAAATAAAATAAAATGAAATTAAAAAATAAAAAATAAAAAAAAATCAATTAATCATGTTTGTGACTTTTTTCTTAGTACCCAAAATTCTTCTTAGTCCCTGACTGTCAGAGTCCTAAGCTATTCACCTATTTATAAAGATCCTCCCCTAATATGGTCTCTAAACAGTCTACCAAACACCTACCAATGAGGTCACAAGTAACCTTCTTTTCACTTGACTTGACCTCTTTTGTGAATAATTCTCTCCTCCTGTGTCCAGAACCCTATACCCTCCTGTTTTTCCTATTCTTTCTATCTCTGTCACTTGCACTTCTATTATTCCTTCAAATTGACTACATGTTGGAGTGTCCTCTCCCTCTCTTTTTTCTTAAGATGACTGTGTTAGCTTCCTATTGCTGCTATTAACAAAGTCTCACAGGCTTAATGGTTTAGAATGACACAGATGTATTACCTTAAGGATGTGGAGTTATATAAAAGTTCTAAAATGAGTTTCACTGGACCGAAGTCAAGATTTCAGTGGACTATGTTCCTATAAAATTATCAGAAAAGTTTGTCTCTTCCTTTAACAGCCTTTAGAGCAGCAGTTTCAACCTATGGCTTGCAACCCCTTTGAGAGTCATATATCAGATATCCTGCATATTAGATACATTATGATTTATAACAGTAGTAAAAATACTGTTATGAAGTAGCGATGAAATAATTTTATGTTTGGGAGATCCACAACATGTATGAAAGGGTCACACAGTATTAGGAAAGTTAAGAACTGCTGTTTTAGAGTGTCCTGTCCCACTCCTTGGCTAACAGCATCCTTCCATATTAAAAGCCAGCAGTGGTGGCCAAGTCTTTCTCATGCTGATATTGACTATCCACATAGATACCCCCAGGAATCTATTGGTGTCCACTAAGGTAATCCAGGATAGTATGTCCAAAGAAAAACTTGGAACAACTTAAATGTAACAGTTTAAAAAAACAATACACAAATCAAGCAGCCCCTCCCAACATGAAAGTCAGAAGGCTGGGTAGCATTGACCAACAGAGAAAGTGACCTGAGAACAGATGTAAAGTACAGAGATAATCCAATGGATTCATCTTGCCATTGGCTTTATTTCAGCATGGGATGACTGATCTGAGTTTCTGCCACTGTGGTTGACTAAGACTCAACTATATGGTATTATAAAGGAAAATTCCCCAAGTTATATATTTTTTATTATAAGTTATATTTTTTATACTGAGGCTACTGTACTATCCAAATGACTTAAGTATGTGTTTATAGAAACAGGTTCAGTTACATTTAATTCTAGGTCATAATTGACATGTTATCAGCCTGGCTTCTATCTACTACCTGAAGTCTCCATTCCATATACAATGACAGTCTTAGGTTGTGAATATTAAGATAGTCATATTTGGGAGGCCATTATTCTCTCAGCGTAATTTACCTTCCATTGACATCTCTGTATACACAGATCAATTCTATACTTGTGATACATCCTACTCACTCATCCATCCATGCATGCATATATATGTACATACATGAAACAAATATACATACACACTCAGACATGCATGCACATGTGTACATGTGCACACAACCTTCCTGACACATAGCACTACAATCTCCAAAAATCTCCAAAGGGATATGACTTAAATCCTATTAAAGTGGCTGGTGCCTACAGGCAATCGGATAGCTGCTGAGTGATAGAATGCTGCCAGGAAGAGAAGTCATATGTTTAGGCAGTTATTTTCAGTCTTATCTTCCCACCTCTCCACAGGGGAGTAGATTTAAAAGTTGAGTCAATCAGCAATGCCCAGTGATATAATCAATCACGTCTACTTAAAAACTTCCCATATAATCTAAAAAGATGTGATTCAGAACCTTAGTGAATATATAGAGATACCTAAAGAGTAGCACACAGGAAGGCATAGAGATAACCCACTTCCTATACACCTTGTCTTGGTATCTCCTCAATTTCTTGTATGATCCCAAGTATTTCCTTGAGCTTTGGGCCTGCTCTGGAAAATTAATCAAACCTGAGAAGCGGGTGGGGAAACCATTTTATAGTTTGTAAGTCAGGAATCAGAGTTCGTGGTTTGCATCTGAAGTCAGGGACAATCAGTATTTCAAATCCTTTGACTGACTTAGTTTTATTTTTATGTCTTGTTTTCCTTAGTGAGACAGTGTCCTAGCATGTAGCCCAGGTTGATCTAGAACCCAAGATAAACTCAGATTTGTGATACACCATACCCAGGACTTTTAATTCTTTCTATTGTTATTTTATCTTTTGAAATTTTAATTTAATCACTCCCCTCTTCCCTGTTCTCCCTTCCAAACCCTCCTATATACGTCTCCTTATTCACTTTCAAACTCATGGTATCTTTTCTTATTAACTGTTGCTCTATGCGTAGCCCGTTTTACTTTCTAATCATCTTCTCTTAGTAGTCCACCAAGTCCTATTACTTACTAAACATCTCATGAATGTAGTTGTTTCTCTTCCCACCACCAGCCCCATGCCATTACTCTAATCCAGAGAGCTTCAGCTCACCAGAACCAGTAGGGTTATCTCTTAGCTACATCAACCATGCCTGTGTTCATTCTTCCCATTTGGAGTCTTAACATCACAGGGTGAACTTTTAGGAACTTGACTCTAGGTCATCTTTCTGTTCAAATTCTTTAGCAGCTTCCTATGTTTCTAGGCACTATAAAATTAAACATTTGATTTTGGTGGCAAGATGCCACAAAACCTGGTGTCTGTAACCCTCAGTAATTTCATAGCAAACTTTCTCTTGTTGTGCTTATCTCAGTCTGAGGAGCTATTGGTCTCCTTTGCCTCCTCCCATGGCAGTGGCACATATTGTTTTCTGCTACAAGGTTTCTTCTTTTTCTCTTTTCCATATTTAATTAAACTCACCTTCCCTCTGAGATCACAGTCTCACCACCAGCTCCTTTAGGAGGCCTCCCTATTGCTCCAACTTGTATTGTGTTAAAAAAGAAAACAACTGGATACACTGTCAGCCTTTATCTGAAAATATTTGAAAGTAAAGAAGTTTATGTTTCAAGCAGACGTTTTATGGTTTATTTGTACAAGCTCTATAAGTTTTCCCTTTTTTTCCCATTGTTATAGATCAAATAATCTTAACCAATAGCCTAGGAAATTATTAAAGTGATCTTGAATTATAAACTGCATCCTTAGAAGAATTTCAAAGGTTTGAGGATTTTCTTGTTTCTTTTTTTTTTTAACCCAACTCTTTGCATACTGTTTTCTAACACTTTCCATGGTTGTGATTTAAAATCTCATAGTGACGTTATTTGATTAGAAGTTCTCACAGCCATTCGATTACATGACCTACAGAGTAGACACAGTGCAGGTCCTCTATAGAGTAGACACAGTGCAGGTCCTCTATAGAGTAGACACAGTGCAGGTCCTCTATAGAGTAGACACAGTGCAGGTCCTCTATAGAGTAGACACAGTGCAGGTCTTCACCTTCGAATTGCTGCTGCCTCATCTGCAACAATGTTTGCACTTAATCCATAGCTCAGTGAGTGCACTGCTCAAGGAATAAGACTTCTGCTATTGAATATAGTCACAGCAATCATCAGTACTTACCTGTGGCTTTTCCATTCAATAGTTTGACTGAGTGTGTCTTTGCTTCAACTACTACCAAGCAATTTTTTTCTTATTTTATTTTGTTTTCTATTTGGCTTCTCTCAGAGTCACAATACAATCTAACAGTTGTATCTTAAAGTCAAGAGGAAAGGAAAATGATCTTTTGACAGGGCCTGAATGCTCTTTTAGATTTTATTTTCATCCCCTGAGAGCAGTTTTTGTAACAGTCTTTCAGAACAGAGCTTAACTTTGTCCTCAGCCTCATTGGTAACAATTCTCAAAGATGCCAATGGCAGTTGAGGACATTTATTGAAAATGACAGCAGTCTTCAATATGACATTGACTTGCATGAAGCTTTCCTGATGCTTAAAGATTTCAGTAACATGTCAGAACTGTTCATGTTAAATGATCTATTAGGGACTGTGATCTCCAGAAAGGTTATCTGTCAGATGTGTCACCTTCGTTTAATGTGATATAAAGCCAAATTTACAAATTAACTGGAGAGAACTTGGCATATGTCATTTCCATATGATTGAAAGTTGAGGGTCTCTGTTCATATGATTACGCAAACAAACTCCCCACTATAACCAAAGCATGAATGTGTATTGACTAAACCTTAATGGCAATCAAATATTAATATTGATGTTAGTAGATTTAAATGTTATTTACTTATGTATTTATTTATTTACTTATTATGTCTGTCTGTTTGTACATGTACATGCAAGTGCAGTGCCAACAGAGGCCAGAAGATGACATTTGACCTCTGGCATTACAAGTGGTTGTGTGCAGCTTGATATAGGTGCTGGGAACCCAGTGCAGATCCTCTGCAAGAGGAGTACATTCTCTCAACCACTGAGCCATCTTTCCAGTCCCTCAAATAATTATACAATGAATATTGCTATGATCAAGATGGATGGAAATGTATTTATTTATTGGCTTCATAAAGGAAACTTTTAGCAGTTAGATAAACTGTTAAGCTGAATCTGTAAAAGAAGAAAGATTTTAACCATAAAGAAGTCCACGCTTTGTTCTTGGGTATGATGGCCTGACGACTGATCATCTGGGAAATCCTCACACTGGATGAAGACATCACTCAGAGCAAGGCCATCCTGACTTGATAAAAATCATACCATCACTACAAGTATAATAAAATGTCCCAGGAGAGGGGAATATAGCACCTCAGAGTAGTTCATCAAATAGTTGTCATTGAACAATGGAAACTTAAATTACATAGAAAATACTTCAATAAATGTGTATATGTTAAAAAATAAACCAAACCTATGCTCTATTTGAAATATGTGGACATTAAAAAGATCAACTGGATGTCCATGGCCTGTGTTACCACCAAAGCCCATCCAGATGTCTGTGGCCTATGTTGCAGCCTGAGTCATGTTGATGTCTGTGGGTCTTGTTGTTGCCAGGAGCCATATAGATGTAAGTGGTTTGTGCTGCCACCTGAGGCCACAGTGATGTCTAGCCGATGCTACTGATGAGGGCCATGTCTGAGTCCATGGTCCTACTTACTAGGGTCTACATTGATTTTCATGGCCTGTGTTGCTTCCAAAAAGCCATGCAGATGTCTGTGGTCTGGACTGAAGCTTGAAGCCATGATGATGTCCAGGTCTGTGCTGCCCTAAAAGCTAGCCATGTCTGGACATCTGGTTCTACTACAGCTAGTGTCTACACTGATGTCTACAGACTGTGTATCCACCAAAGACCAATGAATATCTATACTGTGTGTTGAGGCCTGATTCCATGTTGATGTATGTGGACCATGCAGATGGAGCAGGGGTGGGAGAGGATGTTGATATGAGAAGCCTGGTCTACAGAGCAAGTTTCAGGATATCCAGGGATACATAGAAAAACCCTACCTCAAAAAAAAAAAAAAGGAGAGTCCCAGAACAGCCACAAATACAACTTTGGAAACTTCTGCTGTTACAGTGTTGAAAGGATTTCAAAGGGACATTTTCATTTTCTTTTCTTTTTAAATAGTTTGAAAGTTATCTTTGACATTTCATGCATGTAGTAATCATTGTATGTTTATCATATCCACTAACCCAGACAAACTATGCCCTCCAACATGTCTCCCTCCCAAGTTCCTGGCCTCTTTAAATAAAACAAGAGTCCAATTAGAACTACCCATTTGCATATGGCTATGGGTCTATCTACCTGGCATAGGCAGCCCACTAGAGACTATACTACCAAAGAAAAGTGACTCTTCCTCTCCCAGCAGCCACCAACAGCTGATAAATCCTCAGCTAGAGATAAGCTGCTCCTCATTCCATGCCAAAATTTTAACTGGATGGCCAACATATCCTATCAGTGAGAGCCACCACAGCTAGCAGTAGATTTATTTTTATAAAATTAATCAGATTGAAGTCCTGAAGAACCTCAAATCCTCTTCCCTTTGAGACCAGAACTTGGAATCTCAAAGTGGCCATTAAAAGAATGGATGAGTTGGCAGCGTTATAATTTCTAAGTTTGACACAACAACGGATAGCATACACATAATGAAAAGGAAAACAAGCTGGAGATGAGGAGTCATTGCATCAGACGTAGCTGAAAAGAGGCTTGTTTTGTGAATATAGGAATTGTGCCAATTCAACAACAACAAAAAAAAGGTAACCCAAAAGAAACTAAATCTTCAAAAATAACAAGAGGCAGCTTATGAACCAAGAAACTGAAATGGGTAACAGATGATTGGGAAAGGTGTGAGCATATGTGTAAATAATGTCAATGACAAGGCACCAAAGTGACAAAGAAAGCTACAGTGCCAGTCCCAAGTATCTTGGGTGGTTGAGCTCTGCAAACTATCCTAACTGTTGGTAGGAGTTTAATCTGCTGCAGTGACTTTGAATGACAGCTAGTGAAGAATGATGCCTAGTGACACTGAGAATGCTCATTGTCTGCTCATTGTCTACAAGCCATAAACTTTCTTCCAGGTCGGCAGTTTCCTCCAAAGGAAAGGTTGGCAGTTCACTCCATCTAAGAACATCTAACAGTGACTGAACACAAAACCTTGCTGGCTGTCATACCTGGTGAGGATGGGAAGATAGTGTTTGCACATATGGTGTAAAGATGCTAGAGTTTTTGGAAGACAAGCCACAATATACAGGTGTCTATACTCACCAAAGAGCTATCTGGCCCAAAAGGGAAAGGCTGTCAAAACTGGGAAACTGTATGTGGTGGACTGAATTTTGAGTCTCAATTTTCTTATTAACCTGGAGCCAGTAAGTATTTAACTGCATTTGGAAAAAAAGTCATTATAGAAGTAATTATTTTAAGGACTTGGAGATGGTATCATTCTGAATTATCTATGTGTGCCTTAAATACAATGGCAACATCCTAATAAGAAGAGGAAAACATAGAGACACGAAAACAAAAATTACAGAGAATGTCATGCTGGGGGAAATGCAGAGACTGGCAGTGAAGTGACCATGAGCCACTGAATGATGGCCACCAACCACCATCAGAAGCAAGACAATACATACAATTCCCATTGCCTGTGGAAGAGAGAGGAACCCCAGTGAGGAGCTGCTAACCAAAGAGCATAATGGTCCATCTAAGCAGATGCACAGCTTTTAGTGAGCTAATATACTACCCATCGACTTTGGCTGCATACATGAAAAGTGCTATGAGAGTAAATCTTTATTTATTTTACTACAGAACATGGTGGAAAATGTCAAGTGATATGTTAACTAGTTTGTGTAAATCCTTCACAGTAGATATATTTATTCAGCTTCCAAAATTATGCCTTAGTTGAACTCTGTATAGATGCATGTTTTATAAATGTGTTTGTGAGTGTGTGTGTGTGTGTGTGTGTGTGTGTGTGTGTATACTTTTTAATTGTGAAGTATTTTGTGGAAACAGATGCTTGATGCTTTGTAATTTGAAATTTCCATTTTTAGATAAGCACTACTAAAGACCCCAAAATATTTTTTTAAACCTAGAGAATATACTCAAGTGTACCACTTAACATTCTACAACACTAAAAACAAATAAAGAGGAGGTTTTTATACCAATGTGTGTTCATTTCAAAACATAAAATAGAGTTGTTTTAAAGCCACCAGAAGATTACCTGTGGTATTTTGTCATTCTCATAGAGGTTGTAAATCTATAAAACAATATCATATAAGGCTTATGGATTCATGGATTTCTCAATCTAGAGTAAAAGCTGGTGGAAAAGAAATTGTTATTTGTATTAAAACTACTTAATTTCTATGGTAAAAATTATGGAAATTTTACATGATATTATGTGTCAAGGCTAGTGGGAATATGGTCTAGCATAATACACTTGTTCCTGTCTGTTTTAAATCACTTGAGTTTTTTTTTTTAAGTTAACTAATGTTTCATGACATGACACATAAATGAAAATGCTTTACACATTTTAGGGGAATGATAAAGAGGAAGTAAAGGGATAAGAAAACAGGCTATCACCAACAGATTGGGAAAGGATCTTTACCAATCCTAAATCAGATAGGGGACTAATATCCAATATATATAAAGAACTCAAGAAGGTAGACACCAGAAAAATCAAATAACCCCATTAAAAATGGGGTACAGAGCTAAACAAAGAATCCTCAACTGAGGAATTCTGAATGGCTGAGAAGCACATAAAAAAAAAATGTTCAACATCCTTAATCATCAGAGAAATGCAAATCAAAACAACCCTGAGATTCCACCTCACACCAGTCAGGATGGCTAAGATCAAAAATTCAGGTGACAGCAGATGCTGGCTAGGATGTGGAGAAAGAGGAACACTCCTCCATTGCTGGTGGGATTGCAAGCTGGTACAACCACTCTGGAAATCAGTCTGGTGGTTCCTCAGAAAATTGGACATGGTACTACCAGAGAATCCCACAATACCTCTCCTGGGCATATACCCAGAAGATGTTCCAACTGGTAATAAGAGCACATGCTCCACTATGTTCATAGCAGCCGTATTTATAATAGCCAGAAACTGAAAAGAACCCAGATGTCCCTCAACAGAGGAATGGATACAGAAAATGTGGTACATTTACACAATGGAGTACTATTCAGCTATTAAAAACAATGAATATATGAAATTCCTAGGCAAATGGATGGATCTGGAGGGTGTCATCCTGAGTGAGGTAACCCAAGCACAAAAGAACTCACATAACATGTACTCACTGATAAGTGGATATTAGCCCAGAAACTTAGATTACCCAAGATACAATTTGCAAAACACATGAAACTCAAGAAGAATGAAGACCAAAGTGTGGACACTTCACCCCTTCCTAGAATTAGGAACAAAGCACACATTGAAGGAGTTACAGAGATCAAGTGTGGAGCTGAGACAAAAGGATGGACCAACCAGTGACTGCTGTAGCCGGGGATGCATCTCATAATCAGACACTGAATGCAGACATTATTGCATACGCCAGCAAGATTTTGCTGAAAGGGCCCTGATGTAGCTGTCTCGTGTGAGGCTATGCCAGTGCCTGGCAAACACAGAAGTGGATGCTCACAGTCAGCTACTAGATGGAACACAGAGTCCCCAATGGAGGAGAGCTAGAGAAAGTACTCAAGGACCTGAAGGGATCTGGCCTAGTTGTCCATCATCGGGAAGAGAGGCCCCTTGGTCTAGCAAACTTTATATGCCTTAGTACAGGGGAATGCCAGGGCCAAGAAGTGGGAGTGGGTGAGTAGGGGAGCAGGGTGGGGCTGGAGGAGGGTATAGGGGACTTTTGGGATAGCATTTGAAATGTAAATGAAGTGAGAGTGGGTGGGTAAGGGAGCAGGGCTGGGGATAGGGGCAGTATAGGGGACTTTCAGGATAGCATTTGAAATGTAAATGAAGAAAATATCTAATAAAAAGTGGGAAAAAAAAAGAAAGAAAGAAAACGCTATCTGTGAAGTATTTCACACCATGCAGAAACTAAGACCAAGAAGCTGGATCATAAAAGGCGGGCGTGGTGGCGCACGCCTTTAATCCCAGCACTCAGGAGGCAGAGGCAGGCGGATTCCTGAGTTTGAGGCCAGCCTGGTCTACAAAGTGAGTTCCAGGACAGCCAGGACTATACAGAGAAGCCCTGTCTCGAAAAGCCAAAAAAAGAAAAAAGAAAAAAAGAAACTGGATCAGAACACAAGTAGTTTCCTTTCAGAATCTTCCTGGAGACTTTCTCACTAACCTCTTTCTTTCTGTCTGTTTCCTCTAGTTCTTGTATTTAGTCTCAATTTACTTCTCCTTGGTTGTTTTGCTTTTCTAACTGTAGTTGAAGACTGGATGTGTATCCACTATAGAAGAGGGAGGAATCAAGATGGAGAGGCTCAGTTAATGCAATAGTTCAGCAACAGTCAGTGCATATATGCATCGGTGAGATAGACCACATTAACACATTGTTTAGATCTGCAAGATTCAGAGCTGGAATATTCTCTGTGAGGCCTTGAATGCAGAGCACAGCTGTCTGGGGCTTCATGCCTTGGCTCTGGGAATCTTCTCAACAAGCCAGATAAGATGAGCAATAGGAGTGAATGCTAGAAACCAAAAACCACTTACAATTGTTCCCCAAGTCTAAGGCCACTGAGTGATAACGAACTTTGTATCCTCCAACAAGGTTATCAAAGTTATTCAATGGGGAAAATGATGAGAATCTCTACTTTTGGTTTGGAGGGAAGTCTGGTAGTATAGACAGGATGCACTGAAATTTCCAGACTTTCTACAGTCTAAGACACAAAAGCAATGGCTTTCTCCTTTTTCATTCTGTATTTGATGGCAAAGCCTGTACTTTGGTAGTTGAGTGATTGGCTTGAAATAATTAGAAGATAGCATTTTCATTTGGCCATAATAATGGCTATAAAAGAAACCTGTCACCCATTTATTTTTATATGAGGCAATGTAGTTACGAATGTTAGACGCAATCAGTGCTATTCTTCAAGAAAACGAAAGCAAAGCTCCTGGATTTCGATGGTTGCTGCTCACTGTCTTCCTCTGTCACCTTCAGTTAATCTGCTCCATGACTTCCTATTTAAAATGTTTGCAGAATTTCTCTTATGAACTTTGATGTTAACCACAGGCCTTTTAGATATGTGCTGTATCAGTTATACTGTATTAGGTATGTGAGCTTCGTATTATGTACTTGTCAGTGGCTATGATAAAATGCCACAACCAAAGGCAGCGGGCAGAGAGAAGTCTATTTGGGTTTATGGTTCCAGAGGAGTTTATGATCATGGAAAGATATGGAAGCTGTCAGCCAGGGCAGGTAGCTGAGCGAGCACAAGCACATGCACATACAACAAGAGAAGAGAAAACTGGAAGCAGGGAAAGATGGGAAACTCTCAATGCCTGCCTCCTGTGATGTATGTCCTGTAGCAAGGCTTTGCCTCTGAAACATACCATAGCTTCACCAAACAGCACTACCAGAGTTCAAATATCAGAACCTATGGAGAACATTTTTCATTCAAACCATCCCGAGCTTTGTATGGAATGAAGTTATTCCCCCAAAACATGTTTACCAAAATTATTTATTTATCACATATCTTTTTGACTAGACTGAAACTACAGATAGAGGCTACCTCATCCAATACTACATACTAGTGCCAAATTGAAAGTCAGTACCATAGTTGAAGCTTGTCATGAACTGAAGTTGGTTCTTCTAAACTTTATATGGTAAACACTTTATGTGGTAATTAAAGTTTTAAGACAGGGCTCTAGTTCTGTAAGGCTAACATGTGTGCGTGTGCGTGTGCATGTGCGTGTGTGTGTGTGTGTGTGTGTGTGTGTGTGTGTGTGTGTGTGTGTGAAAGACAGTGAAAGAGAGAAAGAAAGAGAGAGGGAGAGAGAGAGAGAGAGAGAGAGAGAAAGAGACCAGAGCCAGAGCTCACTCTGAGTCATAAACAAAGAAGAGATCATACCAAAAATAGACAGTCACCTACACAGAATAAAGGGAGGTCTCACCAGATGCTAACACTACTGACATTACTTTACTTTTATCTTGGATGTCTTTCCTTCTAGACTATGTGAAGGCAACTTTTTTTCCGTTTGATCCACTTTAGTTATAGGATTCTACAGTGGCAGCTAAAATTGACTGACACAAAGCTCAAAAATTCTTGTGAAATAAATGGTGTTATAACAGCAGTGATTACTCTATAGACATAGACAGATTAGCAGGATAGAAACAGCAAGTGTGAAAATGTATAAAGTGCTAGAACTATATATATATATATATATATATATATATATATATATATATATATATATGACTTTTGATTACTTTTAGCAAGAAGAGATACAGAAAAAACAAATTTTATTCTTGATAATGTAGTTTTAAGAATTCACTTTAATTTTTTAGAAAAACATACTTGACCTTTCTCATTCAAGGCCCAAAATTATTAATAGTTGAAAATTCATATAATCTCACAAGCCCCAATCACTTTGACTTGATTCCCTAAGACCTTTATTGATGTGACCATAGATTTGAGAGAGAATTATTAATGTTACTGGATAATATAAGTCATTTTTTCATGAATTTTAATATATTTTACATAATATAATATATAGTATAATAATATAATACATAATAATTTTAGTACATTAACCTACATACATGTGTGTATATTCCCCTGTTCCACTCCAATAAATTTTTTTATTAGAGAAATTCTTCATTTACATTTCAAGTGTTATCCCAAAAGTCCCCTATACCCACTCCCGCCCTGCTCCCCTACCCACCCCTCCCACTATTTGGCCCTGGCATTCCCCTGTACTTGGGCATATAAACACACTCCAATAAATTTTATGTCCTTTATCTTCTCCCCTAGTACCTATAGTCAATTGCTTCATAATACTTATCATAATTAGAAATTATAAGTTTGTGATTCATAACACTACTCTCCCACAAAGCAGAAAACTGCAGAATGAAAAAGATTGCCAGATTTTATCTTAACTCGGTATTACCATGCTACACCACAGATACTGAGTGCATAAACAATTTTCATGGAATAAATACAATTTTTGCTCACTTTCTCAAAGTTCAGGCTAAATAAAAACTTCATTTGTATCTAAAATCCACCAATAACACTACATCTGTCTAAGGGACCATTTGGGAAGTATTTACCCATGGCAATCAACACAGAGGCATTTTTCTCTTGCCAGACTTGAGTGAGCACATTGAGAGAAATGAATGCTTCCAACAACTTATAAACATTCTGGGCAATTGCCAGAAAAATTAAATAAATAAATAAATAAATAAATAGATAGATAGATAGATAGATAGATAGATAGATAGATAGATAGATAGATAGATAGATAAATCTGGCCTGGCCGAGTGGATAAGTCATTCTATCTGAATCAACACTCAAAGTGGTTGACTTAGCACCCAGGAACTACTCTACAGAAGTCCAGGAAACAAGCCCTCTTAGTTGATGAATCTGACTCCCAGTGATGGATATGTGGTACTATGGATCAGAATGAAAAATCACAAAAATCTAATCACTGGTACCTATAATGAGCTTCCCTTAGCTGAGACCTCTGAGATCATATTCAAGCAAAGATCTCTCCAACATGCACGGGTGGCTTAGGTTATTATCCAATCATTTATATTTCTAGAAAGGCCTCTGGACAATAAGCTGGAAATGTTTCATAGTCTTTCAAATCAAGCCTGTCAGAAAACACACTGTGAAAATGGAAAAGTTCATGATATAAATCTTTATGTTGGTTTAAAGTTTAATAACTCTTTCTACATTCTCATCTTATACTCATTTACTCTGGGTGTATGGAGAAGTGCATTAGACTCAGTGGACCTTCTGATCAGCAAAGAATAAATTGGGAGGTGCATTAAGCCTGTTAGGCCATTAGGATACCATTTAGTGCCAGGGAGAAGGTCATTTACTTACAGCAAGGAGCCAAAGTCCCTCTTAAAGATGGGCCATTTAATCCCAGCTCGCCCACATGCTTCTGCCCAATGTGCATTCACTAATTTAATTTCCTCTGTAGGTTTTCCTTTATTCGTCCTATTTTATTTTTTCCATTTTATAGTCACGTTGTCTAATTTAAACTTAATTAAAAATTTCAATTAGAACAACAACCCCCCCAAAAAAAAAGGAGTTTTGGAGGCTTCCCAGGAAACACCTCATTAATGGGAATGACTTCATAAGCAAAATATCTCACTGTGCAAACTAGACCCAAAGGTTCAGAGTTCTAAGGTGTCCATGTGAGACTGTGTGTGTGTGTGTGTGTGTGTGTGTGTGTGTGTGTGTGTGTGTGTGTGTGTGTTTATTGCTATTATTTCTTTTTCCAAAGTCTGGATTCTATTGGCCATAGGTAACTAAAGGCTTCAAGTTTTAGAATCTAACATTACACAATTTCCCAGGTGAAGTACAATAAAGTATCTTATGTATCTGACCAATGTGATTGATTCAGGAGTGAACCATAATCCCAGACAGAACAAACAAAGCCCCAAATATGAAGGGACTATGAGGAAAGAGTCTTTCTCTTCTCTCTGCTTTGTAGTTTCACAAGGCATCATTTTTTTAAACTTTTAGAAAGCCAAAAGCCAGCAAAGAAAAAGGCAGAGCCTGAAACTCAAAGAGACAAATTCCTGAGGGTGTAGTACTTGATCCAGGGATTCTGGGAGCACACATTACTCTACTTTCTAGGTATAAAGGGAAAAGTTCTTCCGTACGTCCTAAGTTTAAAACCTATTTTATAAAATATGATATGAAGACTGAGAGAAACTGTGTTATTCAACATTGTACAGATCGTTAGTGATATCACTGTGCCAGCACATGGCTTTGCTGGCACTGGAGCTCATGTCCTGACCATCTGGTATAGTTTATGGACACATTCCCTTTTCAGGAATATATTGTTCAACAATCTCCCAAGAAATATAATAAATAGGAAGATGGAAACAAGCAGAGAGACAAAACAGATTTGCCCTAAAGAATTATATCCCATGATTATGGAAGCCTGGTGAATCCAAAAGTCTGTGAATCACAGGAAGGGTTGTAAGCAAGTCCAAAGTCAGTCTGCCAGCAGGATTCCTTCTTGCTCAGGAGAAGTCTATTTTGTTCCACAAGCTTTTAAAAGATTAGGTGAGTCCCACCCCACTTAACAGACCAGCCTGATCTTATTCCAAACATACCTACTTATATATCAGCCTCAATAAAATCACCTTCATAGAAAAATCCAGAATGGCTGTTATGGGTGCCATGGTCTAATCAAATTGACACAAGTAGTAACCACTCTCTGGACATATGCAGATAGTTCTTTCAGCCTCTTTGTATGGATTAAAGCAGATTTCTGAATCTAAAAAAGATCAGAATCTCAGATTCAGATTCAGAGCTGAATCTAAAGATCAGCTACTGACTGCCTTGCACTGACAAGTCCTTCTCAGAGACTATTCATCAATGTCCCCACATAGCCTAGAAATCCATCAATGGCTGGTCTGCCCACAGCTGCTGCAGCCCACGAACATCCCACATGTTACCATAAAGGCTCTTCTCAGTGCAAGCAACTGTCAAAGAAGTCATTGGCCATCAGAAACACAAAGGGTAGCATGGGAGGATGAGGTTAGTGAGGTGGGAGTCTCTGGACTTCACCAGTTTTCTATTTGTAAATGCCTGTCCTTTCTCACCTGCCCAAGAGATTGATTTTCTGAGATTTATCATATTTAAAAGCTAGCTCCCACTAGTGATAGTCAAACAGACCTCACAGCCAACAGGCTATCCTAAGAGTTGGATCAGGTGTTGTCTTGCTGCTGATTGGTTCATAATGAAATGTGGCTTTATATATAATAAAGAACTGGCTGCTGGAACTGGGGCTGGAAGTGGGGGGTGTAGGACTTAAGGGAAGGCAAAGGGGAGGATGGAGCTTCAAGCAGTCAGTGAGAAAGCATGTAGAGAGGTAGGACAGGGGAGAAGTCAGTATAAGTGTAGATAGCTAGATGGGAGACGGCCCCAGCAAAATGCCAAGAGCTTTAAACTGTATTGATGCCCCCACATCTTAATTAAACCTCAAGGGATATCCACAAAATCCCTGCAATAATTATTTCTTGGTTTGTAAATCATATGTCTCAAAGAACACTCAGGTTTCTTCTATAACACCTCTAGCTAAGAATATTGGTTTGGTGCAAGTGAGCTTGCCTTTATGCTTTTAGAATGAAAATATGCCATACTATTTAGTCTTGCCTTCCAGATTTCAAATATTGTTCAGAAACTTTTTTCTCTGAATGTGCTAAAAATCATTTGTATTATTTATACAAGATACACTTAGGGTAATTTATTGGTTTCTTCTTCCATAAGATCCAATTACTCAAATAGAAAGCATATCTAACTTACTGGATGCTGCTTCCCATGGTTCATCACACCTACCTTCTGTTATATATCACTGAGTTCTAAGTCAATTGTCTCCAGGACAGTATAGAAAACATCCCAGATAGAAGTATGTTACAACCCAGTGGGCAATACATGAGTTTTGTATGCATGATTGCATCTTCCAGACCTCTGTAGGTTATTTCAAGGTGTCTAATGGAGGTTGAAGGTCTAATGTTTATGGAACCTGGGGACTTCTAAACTTCCTAGAATTTATTTAGAATGTGTAGTCAACAGCCCCAGGGTAGGTTTCCAAATGTGGAACTCTAACTGAACAATAAATCCATTTTTTTGTACATTAGTCCACATCCTTCCTTCTACAAATCCATAAGGGAGTCAATTTGTAGATTTTTTACCCCCAGCTAGAAAGATCAAGCAAAATCTCTCTAGATCAGGAGTGTCCCTCTACATAAATAAATTTAGGTTTCCTGCAAGATCAATGTGGTAGGATCCATACAATTCTCTGGAGTTATACCATTGGTACCTACAAAACAAGGCAAGATCTATATTATCTCAGGTTCCATCTCAAGCATACATAGGGCACAGAGAAACAATTGATTTTCCCTATCTCTATTCGTTTCAGTATATCACAGGTCACAGTAAGCCTTAGATGGATACCTCGTTAAGTTACTCAGTAGGTTTAAACCTTCAGTGATATCACAATGTCTAGAGGATTAATAATAAATATGTCAATTCCAAAGGCTGACAATGCTTTCTTTTCCCCAATTTCACAGTCTGCCTCACAATTCTCCACTATTTCAAAACCTAGGCTCTCAGACTGAATGTGAAGCTCAGTTGACAGAATGCTTGCAGCACACACAAAGTCCTTGATTCAATTCTCAGCACAATGTAAAACTGGCCACACCTATAATTTCCTCATTTGAGAGGCAGAAGCAGAAAGATCGGGAATTCAAAGTCACACTCAACTGCACAGAAAGTTCAAGGCTAGTCTGGGAAATTAGTCAGAAAACAAAATCAAATTCTCACTTCATCTCTAATCCTTCCCAGTGTTGTACCTGTAAGCCATATCATAGCAGGAGAGAGCTCTAACAGTCCCCTGATAAATTATTTCCCACTTGGCATTTGCTTTGAAAGTGTGCCTGCTTCCTGTTTTGTAGCATTTATCATAAATATAGCTTTCTGTTTGGTGTAGCTCTTGAATATGGACTGTGTTCTCCAAAGGGAGAAGAGCATTCATTTTACCACCAATATAGACCCATAACTCCAGTATATAGGCCCATGATTTTGTGTGTTTGCCCTTAGAAATGCCTGATATAGGCATAAATAAAAAGTGATCTCTTTTTTTTTCCAACATTTATTAGATAATTTCTTTATTTACTTTTCAAGTGTTATCCAGAAAGTTCCCTATACCCTCCCCCCTCCCAGCCCTGCTCCCCTACCCTCCCGCTCCCACATCTTGGCCCTGGCGTTCCCCTGTACTGGGGCATATAAAGTCTGCATGACCAAGGGGCCTCTCTTCCCAATGATGGCCAACTAGGCCATCCTCTTCTATATATGCAGCTAGAGACATGAGCTCAGGGGGTACTAGTTAGTTCATGTTATTCTTCCACCTATAGGGTTGAAGAACCCTTCAGCTCCTTGGGTACTTTCTCTAGCTCCTTCCTTGGGAACCCTGTGTTCCATCTAATAGCTGACTGTGAGCTTCTACCTCCATGTTTGTCAGGCATTGGTATAGTCTCCCACGAGACAGCTATATCCGGGCCCTTTCAGCACTATCTTGCTGGCATATGCTATAGTGTCTATGATTGGTGGCTGATTGTGGGATGGATCCCTGACAGCCACAGACATTGGGTCTATCCTTTGGATTCAGCTTCACACATGATCTCTGTAACTCCTTCAATGTGTGCTTTGTTCTTAATTCTAGGAAGGGGTGACATGTCCACATTTTGATCTTCCTTCTTCTTGAGTTTCATGTGTTTAGTAAATTGTATCTTGGGTAGTCTAGGTTTCTGGGCTAATATCCACATATCAGTGAGTATATGTTATGTGAGTTCTTTTGTGATTGGGTTACTTCACTCAGGATAACGGCCTCCAGATCCATCCATTTGCCTAGGAATTTCATATATTTATTGTTTTTAATAGCTGAGTCATACTCCATTGTGTAAATATACCAAATTTTTTTTATCCATTCCTCTGTTGAGGGACATCTGGGTTCTTTCCAGTTTCTGGCTATTATGAATAAAGCTGCTATGAACATAGTGGAACATGTGTCCTTATTACCAGATGGAATATCTTCTGGATATATGCCAAGTAGGGGTATTGCAGGATCTTCCGGTAGTACTATGTCCAATTTTCTGAGGAACTGCCAGACTGATTTCCAGAGTGGTTGAACTAGCTTGCATTTCCACCAACAATGGAGGAGTGTTCCCCAAAAGTGATCTCTTAATGATATATAATATTATCTCTGATATCTTCCCAATTTCTGCCCCCCTCCCAAAATTAAAAGCCCACTTATGGATTGTTTTTCTCCCAAGAGGAAGTCTCTTTGCTAATATTGTAATCTTGGAATCATGAATAAAACTACCTGAAAATACATCCTTCTAGGTCATAGCACCTTCTTAAACCCAACCAGTGGACTAAAATTGTAGGACTACAGCAATACTCTGCCCAGTACCAATCCTGGAGAACTTTCCCTATGTATGTCTCTACTATAAGGATATTAACCCTGTTTATCAAAGGCCTGAGGATGCCAAATGATAAAACATGGTAGATATGTAAAATATTATGGATATACCATCCAATCTTGGGGCAGACATGTCCATACAGGATGGACCAACTATGTTCCAATATCATTCATGACAATACTTCTGACAATGTTTATGACAGTAATGATAAAACCATTATTTCTCATGTACCTACTTATACTATCCCTATAAGACTGCTATTATTATTTTGTAAATAAGGAGAATGAGTAACAAAAATTGTTCGTTTACCCTGAAAACATGAACAGAGGTAAGACCTTAATCTCATTACATGGATACAAATCAAAATACGGATATGGGGCCACAAATGTCAGAATCACCTGGTGTTTATTAAAAACATAGTTTTCAAATAATACCCCACAGAGACTGGAATTAGAGTCTCTCAGAGTGGGGCCCATTAAACTGCCCTTGAATTCACCTTAAAATTTAGTAAGCATCACATTAAACTACAGTCTCAAATATATTGCCTCAGCACGTTGACTTAATCTTTCTATGTTTAGCATTTCCTTAAAGCTGTGCCCACACCAGTCAGAAAGGAATCATCTCCCCCCATTTAGCTGTCCCTAAGTCCATCTGCATCTCCAAGATAAAGCACTGAGAAGGGAAAAACAAACCAAGAGACTTCCCCACAAAATGTTTTGGCATGTGGGAGATAAGAAATGAATTGACTAAGAGATCAGTCTACCAAGAAGATACAGAAACTCTGTGTGTGGGTGTACCAGTCAGTAGAGCCACAAAAGAGAAAGTGAAATAAAAGCCAAAATAGCTTGGAACTGGAAAGATGGCTCAGTGGTTAAGAGCACTTGCTGCTCTTCAAGTGGGCCTGGATTCATTTCCAGAAGCTACATGTTGGTTCATATCCACATAAAACTCCAGTTCCAGGGATGCCCTGTTCTGTGCATACTGCATACATGTAGTGCACATACATACATGCTGGCAAAATACTCATATACATAAATTAAAAAGAAACGTTATGGGTGATGGGTATAGCTGAAGATTCACTTGGCCTAATCTCAGTAATTCATAATATTAGATTAAAAATCAGCAAGCATACGGATTCCAGACCAGTAATCAATCAACAGGCTTTAACAGACATATACATAGAAAACTCCACTCAATAACCTAAGAACACATAATCTTTCTAATCAGTCACCAAAAGAGACCATTCCCTGGGTCGTCAAACAAACCTAGCAAATGTAAGAGAATTGAAAGCCGATAGAACATGTTCTCTCCCATAATAAGATGAGACTAGATATCAAAAGTAGAAACAACAGTAAACTCTTCAAACACACAAAAATTAAGGTTCTTTTGAAAATGCCCATGTGGCACTCTTCTCACTTGTCATCTCAATAGGTTGATTTAAAAATAAAGCACTCCAGTCTATCACTTGTCTCTTGTATCTGTCTTGCAAGATCAGAGAGAAATTAGTAAGAGAAGTTAAAGCACAGAGAAGATGTATCATGTCTCCACTTTAAAACATTCTTACCCTCTAAGTTTATGGACAGTGGAATCCAGTGTTGAACACCAAAGTTGGTAACCTCTCCCTGAGATATGCCTGCAGGCTCATGACTTATTTAGGATGTTCAAGCTTTTCAGTTGGGACACCAAGCATTGAGGGCAAACCTGCTTTTATCTTTGTCTCTCCAAGAACTGGAACCTAAAGCTGATAGTCAAGGAGGAGTGGATTCCCTGAGTAATATAGCATTATGGTAAGTAATCGGGGCTTATTTCAGTTGGAGATTGATTCTGCCCAAGTAACATGTGAACCCAGAAGACACCACTTGCTCTTACCTCTTTGAAGATCTTCATTTGGAAGGAGTGACTTCATTCAGAAGACCCACACGTGACTTTTATCAAAAGGCTGATGGTTAAACAGGGCTTAGAATACAGAGAGCTCTTTCACTAGAGTCTCGGAAGGAAGGAGTAAAGCTTTGGAAAACAAGCCTAAGGGGTTGACAAAGGTGATGCTGACAATAGCAGAGGAGGTAAGAATTAGAGTTGATTCTTATTGCCTTGCCACAGTCTAGAGGCAGGCAAAGAGAACAAAGCACTTGGGATATTACAGATACTTTGTATACAAATGAGGATGCTTAGTCTCTGGCCCCTTCATCAGTCTGTGTTCTATTATTGATTTCTGCATGCCCCTGTGGCCCTAGGATACAGATGTGGTTTTTGTTTTGGCTACTGTGATGCTTAAATCTTTTTAATGGCTTCTTGATATCTTTGAGAATAAGGTTGGCATCTCTTGCTGTGCCCTGCAGGCAATCACTCATAAACTGTGCCTCTACTTATCACAGGCATTCAGCTTGATTGCTTCCTAGCCTTCTGCTCCATTTTTTATTCCAGCTAGAGTGCACTTCTCAGTTTGTTGTACGTACCACATTCTTCCTTATCCAAGAGACTTTGAATAGCCTGTTCTCTCTACCCAGTGTGAATTGCTTTCTTCTTTCACACGTATACAGTTAGATATGGTGCCTGGTACATGGCCAGTATTTTATAAGTACCTGTACATGGAGAATCAAAAGCAAAATATCATTCTCTATTGCTAAAGGTATTTCCCTTATAAATGTGAGCCCCACTGAAAGACATAATGACTAGATGCTAGCAATCATGTCAGTTGCTTTGGCTCCTATCCTTTGTGTAAAATACTTGTGTAATTTTTTCTCAATACACCACCCTTACAACATAATGATTCAGCTCTTTTTCAAAGATACTTAGTGAATTATTATTACACAAGCAAACATCAGGAAAGGCAACATTTCTCTTCCAAATCTCAGCCTTAGGCTCCTCCCTCTTGTTGCTTCGAGCTACAGAGTGAATCATCACTGTCTTTCTGTCCCTTTTGATGACAAAAGTATTAGAAATAGAAAGTTGATGTCTTACATCACTGCAAGACACTGTGTGAACTGAGGAAACAACTTGACCTGAACTTCGAATTGTTTATCTGTCAAAAGAGAGTCACAGACTCTGGCCTCCTATGTCATAATAGGTGAAAGGGATTATTAAAAACAGCTCTTGTGGATTTCAAGCACTAATAGAAAGTAAGCCAATTGATGGTTTCCAAGTCATAAGTAGATATCAGACATTAGAGATCTTCTTGTTTCTACATCCACCTGCTGGAACTTTAGAGAGGGGCATCACTGGAAAGGGACAGAAGGAAGACTGTTTCATGGAGCCAATGGTAAAAATTCTACATAAAATCTGTAACATACATAAACTCTTGACCTGGATTTGTTGTTGTTGTTGCTGCTGTTGTTATGCATTATCTGCAACTTTTCCGGCACTCTGTGGCAGAAATTAGCATGATTTTTTTCTATAAAAACAAATCAGATGCAAATATATCTTTTAAAAATGTGTCAGTCATGTGGTCTCCATCCTAAATTCTGAACTCTACCACCAAAGCAGGGAGGTAGATAGAGATATGCAAATGAGTGAGTATGGCTCTGTTCTAATCAACCTTTATCTGCAAGCAGTGAACCATGGTGACCAGCCAGGGTTTGTTGGCCATTGTTTTACTGAGCTCCTGAAGGGCACCTTCTCTTTTGCAGGTTGGATTTCCTGTGAGTTGGGACACTGGGAAGAAACAGAAAGCCAGAGGAAAATAAGATGGGTTCAGAGAGTCAAGACCTGTGCAAAAGTGGAAAAGAAATAATTGGTCCAAGCAAGGAATTACCAATAAAACCTCAGTGGGAGCCAGTAATATGGCTCAGGCAGTAAAAGTGAGTTATATTCCTAGAACCCACGGAGGAAGGAGGTACTGACTCCTGAAAGTTCTGGTCTGATGTCTACAGGAACCCACACTCACACACACACACACACACACACACACACACACACACACACACACTCTAAACTGAAATTTATAAAAACAAAAACAAACTTGCAAAAAGCCCATCAGTGCACTCCACTTGAAGTTCCAGAGTGAAAACAACTCTACAGAACGGTATAGACAGGGGATGGGGCATCCAAACTTCAGACCACAAATGAACTACACATTAAATGGACCTTTCCCCCAAGAAGTGAACATGATGTTGGACAGCATGTATTTCTTGAGCTGAGGCAACTCCTACAGGGTTAACCAACTGAGGATCCCAGCCAGCAGCACCCCTCTAACTGCAGTGGTACACCCCGTTCTCCTGCAGGGGTACCTAGGTTTTGCATCAATTCCATGCCATGCCCAGCTTCCCTTCCCTTGAGACTTAGCTCTTTATTTAATGTAACAAGTTGCTCACATCAATGCACATCAATGTTAGGCACCGATTTCAGATTTCAACAGAGTCTAACTTTATTATATACCACTTTATCTCAGATTTCCTCTAAATGAGTAAGGAGTGGAATCATACCGGGCTGACTCATGGTTCACATGGGCTCTATTACAAACACTATTGCATATGCCAGCAAGATTTTGCTGAAAGGACCCTGATATAGCTATCTCAAGTGAGGCTATGCCAGTGCTTGGCAAATACAGAAGGGGATGCTCACAGTCATCTATAGGATGGAACACAGGGCCCCCAATGGAGGAGCTAGAGAAATTACCCAAGGAGCTGAAGGGGTCTACAACCCTTAAGGTGGAACAACAATATGAACTAACCGGTACCCCTAGAGCTCGTTCTCTAGAGGCATATGTAGCAGAAGATGGCTTAGTTGGCCTTCATTGGGAAGATAGGCCCCTTGGTCTAGCAAACTTTATATGCCCCAGTACAGGGGAATGCCATGGCCAAGAAGTGGGAGTGGGCGGGTAGGGGAGTAGGGTGGGAGGAGGGTACAGCGAACTTTTGGGATAGCATTTGAAATGTAAATAAAGAAAATATCTAATAAAAATAACAACAAACAAACAAATAAAAAATAGTTTACATGGGTGGCGTTTTGGCCAGAAAAGGGGTCATGCATGAAGATTCCATACAGCATTACCTAATGTCTATAAGAAAGAAAAAAGGGTTTTGGTGACCATGTTAATTAATTTAGGTATGCTCTGCCCCTAACAAGCCTGGTTCCTAAGTGCTTCAGAGAGGGACAACGTGAAGGTCCCTAAGACAAGAGCACCTCCATGGAAAGTCTGCCAATATTCAAAGCAAGAAATGTGCTCCAAGGTTTGGATTTGGCACCTACAGTGGTGTCCAAGGGATTATGTTCTGAATGGGGACTGAAGTACATTAGGTGGAAGAGCCAGGCTAGGCTGACCTGGATGTCTTACAAAAGCCTGAAAGACTAAGGCATCCCACGGGTTCTTCAGTGTTTTCCAAAACTTAGCTTCACTAATTATATGCACTCGAGGTAATTGCATTTGGTTGCCCTTTATCAATAAGTTAGGAAACGTGTAGCAATCAAAATGCATTCTGAGTGGATCCACGGCAACAGCCTACAGCTGGCAGGCAGTCTGTTAAGATTTCTCTGTGGCCCTTACAACAACCAGTCCAGAACCAAAGCTGGCCTCAGGAGTTTGAAGACAGTTCTTACCAGGACAGGATTTTCTGGTGGAGAGAAGAATCAGACAGCTGTCTCCACTCAGGACTGGACCCAGTGGAAAAATAAACCAGCCAAAATGCACTTTCAACTTTCTCCCAGCCCCGAGGTTCCATAATTAAAATAATCATAGCCCAGCAACATGTCTTCCATCTGAGTCTCTTCTTTCTAAGAGAATTAAAGAAGAGGAACTTCCAAGGGAATGCATGGGCAAAACAGATAAATAACCTATAAGCTATCTTTGGGTAGATAAGAGGATTATTGTTAGAGGAACCGTTTCCAGGATGCCTCACAGGGGTTCTCCTCTCAGGCTGTTTGAGCTGCACTAAGGCAGAAACAGAGGGACTACCCTGAAAACGAACTCCGATTTCACATTTTCCACCAATGCCTTAGAAAAACATAGAGCCTAAGGTCTTACAGCCGTAATTATAGTTCAAAAAATAAGTAAAATTCATTTTAGAACACACATAAAAATGGAAGAAATACTATTGACAAATGAATTTTTTAAGTACAAAAGCTATCATTGCCAAACAGGAATCACTGTTTGAAATTACTTAAGCCCAGCCGTAAAGGTTCAAGTCTACTGGTGGTCAACATCTGGGAATGTCAGAGCACTTTCCTTTCTTCCATCCTCATGCTTCCAACAGTGTAGTTGGATCTTCCTACTAACCTGGCATTTACTTCACCTCTCACTTATCTCCAGTGCAAGGAATGAACCAAGGGCTTTATACACGCTTAGACAAACACTCTATCATTGAGCCATATATCTAGCCCCTAGCATAGCTAACATTTCTAACAGAACCTAAGTCGATCTATGTTTTCATCATAGAGTCCCAGAGACGTATGCAGGCATATCCTAAGTAACAAGCCTTGGGGGACTGCAGCGTAGCACGACTTTTCTACCTAAGGATACGGGAGGAAATCAGCTACTGTCTGAGCAGCACTTCCCAGGGTCAGCTTCATCTCAAACTCACATTTGAAAAGGTGAAAATTTACTAAGAAATTATAAAAGAAGAAGGATCAGCAAGGCAGCTCAGGGGATAAAGGTGCTTGTTGCCAAGCCCGATGAGCTGAGTTCAATCTCTAGGACCCATATGGTGGGAGAAAAGAACTCTGACAAGTTGACCTCTGACCTATACAGATATGCATGACTAATGTGTGTAACCACACATACATACACACAAAAAGATAGATAGATAGATAGATAGATAGATAGATAGATAGATAGATAGATAGATAGATAAAAATAAATGTTAAAAATAAGAACATGTTGAGAGAGAAAAGGAGAAGAGTTGAACAATAATATCAGAGGAGAGCTGGCATGTCTGGTCATCATCTGTTTTTTGTTTTGTTTTGGTTTGGTTTGGTTTGGTTTGGTTTTTTGAGACAGGGTTTCTCTGTGTAGCCCTGGCTGTCCTAGAACTCACACTGTAAACCAGGCTAGCCTTGAACTAAGAAATCCGCCTGCCTCAGCCTCCCTAGTGCTGGGATTAAAGACGTGCACCTAATTGAATGGCTTGTATCTTATGATCATCTCATTACTCTCCCCTCTGCCCAAATGCCAAGTAAAGGAAACATCCTCACTAACCTCAGAATACTGTAGTCAATAATCTGCAATAAATCTAAATTAATTTGTTATAAGTAAATCTCACATAATGGTGGATTGTTTAGGGACATTTAAGGATGTAGCAAGAATGTCTGCCCATATCCAGATGGCACACAGTATTTACCTGGATGGTTTTAGGACCTTCTGGACAGGAAGCAAGTTATTAATGTTAACATAGAGCATACTCTTTCAGTGTAGCTCATAATTTTTTTCCAATTTTTATTAGATATTTTCTTCATTTACATTTCAAATATTATCCCGAAAGTCTCCTAGACCCTTTACCATCCCCCGCCCTTCTCCCCTACCCACCCACTCCCACATCTTGGCCCTGGTGTTCCCCTGTACTAGGGCATATAAAGTTTGCATGACCAAGGGGCCTCTCTTCCCAATGATGGCGAACTAGGCCATCTTCTGCTACATATGCAGCTAGAAACACGAGCTCTGGGGGTACTAGTTAGTTCATATTGTTCTTCCACCTATAGGGTTGGAGACCCCTTCAGCTCCTTGGGTACTTTCTTTAGCTCCTCCCTTGGGAACCCTGTGTTCCATCTAATAGATGACTGTGAGCATCCACTTCTGTGTTTGCCAGGCACTGGTATAGCCTCACACAAGACAGCTATATCAGGGTCCTTTCAGCAATATCTTGCTGGCGTATGCAATAGTGTCTGTGTTTGGTGGCTGATTATGGGATGGATCCCCGGCTGTGGCAGTCACTGGTTGATCCATCCTTATGTTTCAGCTCATAATTTTTAAAAAATTCGGAATATGATGGGACATTTTTATTTCTGCAACTTTTTCTGAGAAATTATAGAATGAAGAGAAGCAAACATCTGCCTGACAGTTCTTTCTTACATGCCTGCCCTGAGAAACGGTGTCAGGACCCACAAGGTAGGGCTGGAAAGAGGCAGCAGGAAAGTCCTGGCTTCACTCACTTAGTGACTAGCATTGTAGCCAGTCAAAAATGTCAAGTGCAAGAAGAAGAAGATGCTCTTGACTTTAATAAAAGTGTATTACATTTAGAGAGAGTCAGGGAGGATCGGAGAACAACTTGTGGGGGGCATTCTTTCCTTCCATAGGTTGTTTCCACCATTAGGTTATCAGGTTTGACCTGATAACCCATCACCAATTGATACAGCTCAAGGGTCCATCCCTGACTTTTAATTGCTAGCTTTTTTTTCTAACATATGTTCATATATATGGCCCTGCTTATATAGTGTATATACATGCATATGTACATACATGATTACCTACCTGAGCAAGAGTGTTGGATATTTATCTGCTCACTTTTAAAGGAATGGGACAGGATAGTATTTTCCACTTGTAGAGAAGTGATTTGGAAACAAGATGGCAAGAAAAAGAGTGTCAGCCTATGTTAGAGTGAACACTTCAGGAGAGGGATTCCTTGCTGTGTTCACTGCTATTGATGTTTCTTTCCATAGGTCTCCATTACTTAGGGAGTCAGCAGGTATATGATGGTTGAATTGAAGGGTCAGTGGGAAAGCAGATGAGAAAGTTGATCAGGAGCAGACAGAGCAGCTAAGAGCTTTCAGTGAATGGTCCCAGTAGAGAGCAGCATGTTTAGACTAAAGCAACAGGACCATCTATGTATGTAAGTCACAAGGATCCACTCCAATGAGCATTTTCATGGATATGGCCCACATTAGACCACATTAAAGTGGATGTGGCAAACTAAATGGAGAGAAACTTGAAGCAATCTCACTAAAATCAGGGACTAGACAAAGCTGCCCATGTCCTCCCTATCTATTCATTTTGTACTTGAAGTCCTAGCCAGAGCAATTAGACAACAAAAGGAGATCAAGGGGATACAAACTGGAAAGGAAGAAGTCAAAATATCACTATTTGCAGATGATATGATAATATATAAAAGTGACCCTAAAAATTCCACCAGAGAACTCCTAAACCTGATAAACAGCTTCAGTGAAGTAGCTTGATATAAAATTAACTCAAAAAATCAGTGGCCTTTCTCTATACAAAATATAATCAGGCTGAGAAAGAAATTAAGGAAACAACACCCTTCACAATAGTCACAAATAATATAAAATACCTTGATGTGACTCTAACTAAAGAAGTGAAAGATCTGTATGACAAGAACTTCAAGTCTCTGAGGAAAGAAATTGAAGAAGATCTCTGAAAATGGAAAGACCTCCCATGCTCATGGATTAGTAAGATTAATATAGTCAAAATGGCTATCTTGCCAAAAGCAATCTACAGATTCAATGCAATCTCCATCAAAATTCCAACTCAATTCTTCACATAGCTAGAAAGGGGAATTTGCAAATTCATGTGGAATAACAAAAAAAACCTAGGATAGCAAAAACTATTCTCAATGATAAAAGAACCTCTGGGGGAATCACCATGCCTGACATTAAGCTGTAATACAGAGCAATTGTGATTAAAAACTGCATGGTATTGGTATAGCAACAGACAGGTAGATCAATGCAATAGAATTGAAGACCCAGAAATGAACCCACACAACTATGGTCACTTGATCTTTAACAAAGGAGCTAAAACCTTGCAGTGGGGAAAAAAAAGACAGCATTTTCAATAAATGGTGCTGGCTCAACTGGCGGTTATCATGTAGAAGAATGCAAATTGATACATTCTTATCTACTTGTACAAAGCTCTAGTCTAAGTGGATCAAGGAAGTCCATATAAAACCAGAGACACTAAAACTAATAGAGGAGAAAGTGGAGAAAAGATATGGGCAAAAATTCCTGAACAGAACAGCAATGGCTTGTGCTGTAAGATCGAAAATCGACAAATGGGACCTCATAAAATTGCAAAACTTCTGTAGGACAAAAGACACTGTCAATAAGACAAAAAGACCACTAACAGATTGGGAAAGGATCTTTACCAATCCTAGTTCCAATAGGGGACTAATATCCTTTATATACAAATAACTCAAGAAGCTGGACTCCAGAAAATCAAATAACCCTATTAAAAAATGGGGTACAGAGCTAAACAAATAATTCTCAACTGAGAAATACCAAATGGCTGAGAAGCACCTGAAAAAATGTTCAACATCCTTAATTATCAGGGAAATGCAAATCAAAACAACCCTGAGATTCTACCTCAGAATGGCTAAGATCAAAAATTCAGGGGACAGCAGATGCTGGTGAGAATGTGGTGAAAGAGGAACACTCCTCCATTGCTGGTGGGATTGCAAGCTGGTACAACCACTCTGGAAATCAGTATGATGGTTCCTCAGAAAATTGGACATATTACTACCAGAGGATTCAGACAATACCTCCCTGGGCATATACCCAGAAGATGTCCCAACTGGTAATAAGGACACATGCTCCACTATGTTCATAGCAGCCTTATTTATAGTTGCCAGAAGCTGGAAAGAACCTAGAGGTCCCTCTACCTAATTGAGGAGGTATTGTGTGTGTGTGTGTGTGTGTGTGTGTGTGTGTGTGTGTGTGTGTGTGTGTGTGTTATAATGTACCTATATGTGCAGGTCCCAGTACAAGTGCCCTCAGAACCCAGAGAAGGGTATCAGGTACCATGTTCTACCATTTACCATATTCTCTTGAGATGGGGACTATCACTGAATCTGGAGCTGGGCTGGTATCCAGATGGTAGCTTCAGCAATCTTCCTGCCTCCAAGCACCCATCCTCTAAAGCATTATAACAACAGGCGTAGATGGCTACACTTGGCTTTTTATGAGAGTGCTTGAGATTTGAACTCAGGTCCTCCTGTTTGTACGTATACAGCACTCTTGCCAAATCACCTACCTTATCAGCCTGTGGAATAACTTTTTAATTGATCTATTTTGAACACGTTACTCCTTCTCCCGCCCAGCTCTCTGTGTCACACGCACATGTACACACACACACATAGGCACACATGCGCACACACCAGTTACTGTACTCATGACACATGGATTATAATCAACAACTCAGAATCCCAGGCACTAGAGATTTGTGAAAGAAGCCTGAATTAATGCAAGAAATATGGGCTAACAATCACTCTGGCAAAATCACTGGCACACTAAAGTTCAAGACTCTTTGATTCAAAAGCAAATTTATTCCCCTCTCCCCCCTTAAGGCTTTCACAAATGCCAGTCTTCGCTCAGTTTGAAAATCGGTGGACTCTTTGGATAATCAGAAAAAGTACTAATAAATATGTATTTGGTAGATATCTACTATGGGGCAGAAACTAGAAGGTAGAGGACAAGGTGGGTTCAGTGTTCAGAGGTTTCCCAAGTTCAAAACCCAGCCCTGCCACTTCAGCAAGCTAATTAACCCCTCTGCAGCTTAGACTCCTGTTTGTAAAATGAGGGCGACAGTACCTGTGGGCTGCTAGGATTAAAAAAGCTCTTTTAATGGAGGGTTTAGAACAGAGGCTGGCCTAAGGTAAGCCTGACTAATAAAGAGTTTTCTCTTCTTATTAATGTGGGAAAGCTGTGAGGAAAGAGGACTGCCCCAACTTCAATGGCACTTAAAATACCAGGTAGGTTGGCATTAGCCTCCATCAAGAAACAAGGGCTTAGCTAAACACCCATGTCAGAATGTTTGCAAGGAAAATAACCAGTAATACAATTGTTTATTAAAAGGTAATTCAGGGCTAGGGAATTGACTCACTCAGAAAAGCAATTGCTGTGCAAAAATGAGGAGCAGAGTTTGATTCCCAGAACTTATATAAAAAGCTGGGCATCATATGTACCCTTATACTTCACCTCTGCTGGGGAGGAAACAGAGGCTAGAGCCTAGGACTTAGTATCCAGCCAATCCAGGCCAAGTGGGGACTTCCAGGTAAAAGTGAGAGAGTCTAGCTCAAAGAAACAAAGTAAATGGTATCCTGAATAACAACAATGGAGATTGACCCCTGGGGTCCACATACAGGCACAGAGAAAGAGACAGAGAAAGACAGACAGGCAAAGACAGGGACAGACAGATAGAGACAGGCAGATGAAGAGGCAGGGAGACACACAAGGAGAGAAAGAGGCAGACAGAATTACCCACAGTGTTTCCAAGGCAGGAACAGGTGTTGGGGTGCATACTCTAATTCCATCCCCACTTCAATATGAATTTTGTAAGTGGAGTAAGTGAAAATAGTTCCTTTACTTTCTGAACTCCAGAGTCCAGTGTTCAAGATATGAGCTTAATGAGTTAATTTCTTTTTTTTTTAAATAAACACTTTATTTATTTTTTTCAATTTTTATTAGATCTTTTCTTAATTTACATTTCATTTGCTATCCCGAAAGTCCCCTCCTCCTCCCCCTGCCCCCTCCCTACTCCCCTGCCCACCTACTCCCACTTCTTGGCCCTGGCGTTCCCCTGTATTGGGGCATATAAAGATTGCGGTACCAAGGGGCCTCTCCTCCCAATCACGGCTGACTAGGCCATCTTCTGCTATATATGGAGCTAGAGACACGAGTTCTGGGGGTTCTGGTTAGTTCATATTGTTTTTCCTCTTCTAGGGTTGCAGTTCCCTTCAGTTCCTGGGGTTCTATCTCTAGCTTCTCTAATGTGGGCCCCGTGCTCCCTCTTATGGATGACTGTGAGCATCCACTTCTGTGGGAGTCAGCTATATCAGGGTCCCTTCAGTAAACACTTGCTGTCTTATGCAATAGTGTCTGAGTTTAGTGACTGATTATGGGATGGATCCCTGGTGGGTTAGTCTCTGTATGGTCCATCCTTTCATCTTAGCTCTAATCTTTGTCTCTGTAACTCCTTTCATGGGTATTTTGTTTCCTATTCAAAGGAGGAATGAAGTATCCACACGCTGATCTTCCTTCTTGATTTTCTTAAAAAATATGGAACACTTCACGAGTTAATTTCAAAACCCCTTCAACTGATGTACAAGACAGAGAAGATACCTGCAGACTCATGCTCCAGAGGCAATGGCTCCCTCCCAGGAGGCAGGCAGAGCATTGAGGTGGGGGACAAAGAGAGAAATGTAGGGTCAAAAATGGTTTTTCCTTTACCCAAGTACTTTTCAGCTTAATCCACAATAAACTGTCATAGTTGTTGCTGAAGGCATTCCTCTAAAAAAAATGTATTATTTTAGAGAAAAACAACAGAAAAGAACATGCACCTTAGGACTTGAGTCTGAGGGAATAAATACGTATTGTTAAGTTCCTCATAAATAAAGGAATGGTGGTAGAGAAATAAAGTGAAAGGAAATGATGAGAAGAAGAAGGTCCAAAAACATGAGAGTAGGTAGGGAGATTAGACCACAGACACCCATAAGCCAGACACTGAGAACACAGCTTATAATTCCTCCAGCTCAGTGTCTCTCCCATTCTCCCTCCACTACAGACCTCATACTTTATTCCAACTACAATACAGAGCCTTTCAGGTGCTTTGTTGTGGATGCATTTCTATGAGTAGCAATAACAGGTGAATGACAAGAACCCACCAAGCTGTTCCAAGCAAAGACTAGAAACCACTGTTATATAAGTGAGAAAAAAATTTAGATTAACCTGTCTGTCTACATAAGTCTCCTCTCAGTTATAAATATTTCTTCAGGTTGGAGAGAGAAAACAAAGAGTAAAATGAGATTTTAGAGCCTGCCTCACTAGGTTGATGGGAACACAGAAAAGAGAACGAGGTCCCAGGGCAAGGTACAGCTAGGATACGAGAGGTCCACAAGTCATCTGTCACTTAGTCCCATTTAGACATAGTCATAAGACCACAAAGAATGATTCTTAGTTTCAGGGTTTTACACACACACACACACACACACACAGAGAGAGAGAGAGAGACAGAGACAGAGACAGAGACAGAGACAGAGAGACAGAGACAGAGAGAGAACACATGGCACAGAGTGGGGCATCATGGCTCAGACAAAGGCTAAATTTAAAAAGTGAATCAATTTATGTGATAATATTAGGTAAATAATCTTATCACTGACATGTATCTGACTGACAGCTTCTGGGTAGATCTTAAATTATTAAGAGACATTCACATTTCCAGCCATCTGGTAAGAAAAAGAAAGAAAGAAATCTAGCTAGCGAGCAAACCTCCTGGGCACCCTTTGAAAAGCCAAGCAATTCATTTCTCAGCACCTTTCTCGATCCCCCAGTATGGAGAAATGAGCACTAAGTGTTCAAAAGAGTCAGACAAGCATAATATTGTATCCATGCTCAACATCCATCTCCAGCATGATTCTTCTTTGTTCCTGGGTAACCAAAAGTAAATATTTACCATGAGCCAGGAGAGGCAGCAAATGATCAGTATCTCTGCCATCAATCATCATGAGCCATGCTCACATTTTAATAACCTGAGGGAGGAAGGGCAGGCAAAGGTGGCAGAGCCTGTCTAGGAGATAAGAGTACATCAGCAAAGTCAATTCATTCAACAGGGAAATATAAGGTGTGTTGTTCAAGTATGAAGGTGTCTAAAGATGGACTTGTAAATATGGGTCAGGAGAGGAGCATGGTAAGGGCTATCACCTCTTCAGCAGGGTCACTTACTCCTCCATACCCCAGCTGTGAGAGCTTGAGTGAGATCATTTCTCTAGGTCTTTTTTTATCTGTGAAGTAGAGATGATAATAGAAACCACTTTAAAGAGTTGCTATGAAGACTCAGTGAATGCATGAGCTTATAACAGTGAGAACACTGGGAAGTGTTCAGTAGATGTTAGCAATATCAGAAGATGGTAGGCTCCCTAGGTTAAAAGAACCTCCGCATGGGCACCATGGCCAAGAGCATGGTACCCAGTGTCTGCTGTCTTTAGCTCTGTTAGTTCAAGAATCCCATCAGCTGACTTACAATGTATGTGATTGTCCAAGCTCCCTGAATTGTATTCAGTGGTAGGATCAATGTAGTTAGCCTCTTACAGACCGTGGACATAAGCAAAACACTTTGCCACCTCTCCCAAAGGAGCAGAACATAGTACCTTGTTGTCATTTTGTTCTCATACATTCCCTGCTATGCACCTTTCCAGATAGAAATGCTTTAGAAAAATGCATTAGATAGATAGATAGATAGATAGATAGATAGATAGATAGATAGATAGATAGATCTGAAAGATAGATGAGACACAGAGATATGAGATTAGATTAGATTAGATTAGATATATATGAATGTATCTACATAGTCGGCCATCAATGAGAGGAGAGGCCCTTAGTCTTGCAAAGATTCTATGACCCAGTATAGGTAAATGCCAGGGCCAGGAAGCAGCAGTAGGTGGGTTGGGAAACGGGGGAGGGGATAGGGGATTTTTGGAGAGGAAACTAGGAAAGTATTTGAAATGTAAATAACAAAAATATCTAATAAAAAAATCCCAAGTAGAATAGATAGTAGAATTTGTTCATGTGCTGGGACAAAACAGCCTTGTTCCCTATTGCTAGAGAGAGAGAGAGAGAGAGAGAGAGAGAGAGAGAGAGACCCTAGTCCATTGAGTTAGAAGTCATCAACAAAGGTGTTCTACTTTGGTGTAAAGGCAGAACATTTCAGAAGGTCCTACAATGAAGTGATCGCTTACATATTCCCTAGAAATTCTATGAAAAAGTCTCGGTGCCTATAGCAATGGTAGCAAGAGCTGACAACATTGGGTAGGAACTAAAGCATGAGAATAAGCTCTTTATGAATGAAGTCTTTGCCCTTTAAAAGAGACACTGCAATGCTCTCTCATTCTTCCCTACTTATGAAGACATGGTGAGAGGGAAATCACATCACTAGAAGAGTCCCTAACCAGAATCCTACTCTCCCAGGCACTCCAGAACTGTAAGGAACAGGTTTCTGTAGTGCCGCGCGCCCACATGTCTCTGACCAGCAGAGGAGGTGGGAATAAACGGGATGCCAAGGTAGGTTCAGAGCAGCTTGCCTTCACAGCTTCTGCTTTATTCTGCTTCTCTCTCAGGTTTCACACAGCTGCAGGCCGTTCACTCACTCACTCTGCTCTCTCCTACACTGCTCTCTAATGCTGGTGCTGCTCTCCTCATCTGCTGTGCTCTGGCCTAACACTTCTGGCACTCTCCTACACTGGAGCTCTCTAACACTGGTCGGTCTCCTCATCTAGTGTCTCATCTGGTCTCTCTCTGCTACGCTGGTCTCTCATCTGGTCTCTCCTCATCTGGGGCTGCCCTCAATTGATACTTCCATTCTCATGCCACCTCATACCACTCAATCATAGACACACATGTCCAAGGCAGCATGCAGAATTGGCTGATAGAATGGTATCTCGAGATGTTGCACTAATCTCTCAAACGAGTTACACATGCTGCTTTTATTGCGAATGACTGAGACTGGGAAAAACAAGTGAGGTCACAGGGCTTAGCATAGAGCCAGGGCGCCATCTTTGGCCCATGAGGTTGTGCCCACTCCCTACACTGTAGACTGTAAGGATGTCATTGTCTTGTAGCTTTTTATAGCAGTCTACAGTTGTCTGATCAAATTTCACTCACACACTGTCTAAAGCAGAGTGGAGGATCAGGAAGTAGATGAATATTTTGACCCTAACAACCCACCCCCAATGACATACTTCCTCCAACAAAGCTGCACCTTCTAAAGGTTCCATAAGCTCCCCAAGCAGTACTACTTGCTGGCCACTCAGTGTTCAAATATCTGAGTCTATGGAGACCATTCCTCATTCAACTTCCATAGCTGAAAATAAACAATGCAGGAAATTGTCTAATATTTGGGGAAATTGCAGTACTTTGTTCCAACCACTTTCTAAATGATATTGCAAATGTGTTAACTATGTTCTGCAACAGACTGTGATGGTGTGCCTTTAGAATGACTTTTATACTTCCTTCTTAATTTTTTGTACTCTAAAGTGTATGATACTTATATTGGTATTATTAGTTTGAAGATTTTTAGTGTGTCTCTTAGTTTTCATCCTTCTAGATATAGTCTAGTGTAATCTTGTAACTTTTAAACCCCTCAACCCCTCAAATAAGTTAGACATCCATGATTTAAAAGATATTGAAAAGTTTATCATTGGCTTTGCTGATGATGAAAATTTCTTTCTCAATTTCTTCTTTCCTTCCCTCTTTTAGTTCTCTTTTTATGACAGTCCCTCACCTAACAGGAATTCATAGCCTGGCAGTGACATTTTCTCTGCTATAGTGAAGCCTGAGAGACACACAGAATACATTCCTTCAGGCTGACAGATATAATTTGTGCCCACCTATGATTAAATTGAAATTTGATTCCTAATTTAACCGCATTGAAAGGTGGTTGGATATTTAAAGAGTCATCAGGTTGTGGCAATCCCATCCTCATAAAGGAATTAAGGTCTTTCCCCCGGCTAGATGATGTCTCACAGAGTAAACTGGGTCTCCAGAACCTGACTGCCAACAGGTGTTGCTAGAATGTGCTTTTATAGAGCATGTTTGTCTTTGGTGTTGTGTTACATCTCCATGTTCTCAGCTAGCCACTACCCCAGCATGAAACACCATCTGTCACTCAAACCTAATCAAATTCCAAACAAATACCAGAAGCATGCATCCCAAAGCCCCCAGAAATGTAAATGTAAATGTAAATGTAAATGTAAAAAAACAAAAAACAAAAAACAAACAAACAAACAAACAAACAAAAACCAACTTCATTCTCTATAATCCATCCTGCCTTTGATATTTTGTTGGAATCTCATAGTTAAACTAAGGCAGAAGAGAGGCTATCAGAGTATCCACACACACACACACACACACAAAATTAAGACTACCCTAGTGTTCTTGTGGAGACAGTACATACCTGGGTCAAAAGACAAATGCATAGATGGGGGCAGGGAGAAGCTAGTTGGCACGCTCCTTTATCCAGGACCCAAGTTTGGTTCCTGGAACCTCTATAAAGGTGCAATGAGAGAACTGACTGCACAAAGTTGTCCTCAAACCTCCACATGAACACTGTGACATGCACAGACACAGTCCCCATTTACACACACAATAACAATTGTGCTTTTAAAAAGGAATATCCAGGATCACACCAGTTCTCCACACAGAAACAAATTTTGGCTTCTAAGATACGGGTCCATCACATCTTTATACATATTTAAAATAGCTCCATAGGTTTCTCAGGATAAGAGACTGCAACTCTGGTTTTCTTCATTTGTCATGAATCCCTTCATATCATGACCTTATTGCTTGGTTCCCTGGCTGCCTAAGGCTGACTTCTTCAACCATCCAGGGAAATTTTCAGATCCTTAAATATGCCCCCAAGCTCTCATTGTAGCTCAAAGTCCTTGTATGTGTTGATTCTTCTATTTGAAAGCTCTGTCCTGCATAACCCCACTAGAGAAAACCCTTACCCTGCCCCAGAGACCAGGTTATACATTCTTACTGTATGCTGATATAGTATGTCATCATTCTTTACCACTCACACTCATCTCTCTTTTCTCAAAGAGATTGTAAATCTGGTTTGCTCTTCATTGATGTTTCTTTAAGCCCTGGGGGGAAAATACTAGGAAGCTGCTAAAGAAAATATTTACTGGTTAAATGAATTTCCTCGATTCCACAGAATAGGTCAAGGAAATGGGTGGCCTATCCACCACTCTGCTAAGTCTTTTTTTCAGATTGATGCTATTGTTCCCCCATCAATCCCAGAAGTTGCCCTCCCCTGGCTTCTCAGTAATGGCTCTCTCCTGAACCCGGACTTCTTATTGCCTTTACTTTCTAACTTCATGCCTCTGGGATCCAGGCCAATGCTCTCTAGCCCAGATCATCCTTCAGATGGACAAAGACTAATACAGTCCCTACCTTAGTCCTCCATTACCTGTGTGTATCTCTGTATGTTGTATATCCATACACATGCACTGCCTATACATGCATTTGGGGGCTAGCACTCAACATTGGGTAACCTCCTCTAATGTTCCCACCTTATTTTTTTTTCTGAGACTGAATCTCAGAATAACTGACATTAGTTTGGTAAATCCAGTGAACCTCCTGTCTCTGCCTGCCCAGTGCTATGTTAACAAGTGCATGCCACCCCTCTGGCTTTTTACCTGGGTGCTGGTGGTCTGAACTCATGGCCTAGTGCTTGCATGGCAGACACTTGGTCAATTGATCCATCTCTTCAGCTTCTTCATCCCTAGCTCATTACCATTTTCTCTGGATGAACACTGCTGCATGGGTAGATTTTAAATTTTCCTTTTTCTACTGTTCAACTAAACTTCCAAACCTGAATACAAATTTTTTTTATCAGAAAAGCAACATCTCAGGAAGATTTTGTTTTTATTCTGAGCTCTGTGGAACAGCAGAGCACCTTCTCCTCAAAAAACTACCACAAATCATCTTGACGTCTGGGTTTTGGAAACTCAAATTGAGACTTGCTTACACCCTGCTGTTGAGAGACTGTTTGGAAGGGTGACAAACAGACCAGGACTACTCTGTGTGTGGCCTGTGAACTGACTGTCAAAATAGAAATCTGGGAGTAAGCACCTAGTAACTCTTAAAACAAGTTGTTTTGGAGAAATAAAACAAGAGAACACTGTGACATGCACAGACACCATCCCCATTTACACACACAATAACAGGAATGTTATCAGTCTGCAACACAATGAGATTTGCTTTAAATCTTGGTCCTGGACAACAGTTGATAGTCTGAGGTGCTCTGTGAAACAACGTGTGAATCTACAAGGACTGCTCCCACTTAGCCTTGCTAACCTTTGACCTAAGATCATTCATTACCCTCTTATAATTGTCTCCGTTGCAGTTATTATTGCTATGATGAAACACCGAAAGTAACTTGGGGGGAGAGAGATTTATTTGACTTCCATATCCTGAGATACAATCCACTGAGAGAAGCCAACACAGAAACTCAAACTTGACAGGAATTTGAAGGCAAGAGTTGATGCAGAGGCCACTGAGGGTTGCTATTTACTGGCTTGCTCACCCAGGACCACCAGACCAGAGAGGTACCATTCACAATGGCCTTGGCTCTCCTACATCTGTCCCTAATTAAGAAAATGCTCCACAGACTTGCCTATACTTGGAACTAGGAAGGCATTTTCTCAATTGCAGTTTTCTGCTCTCATATGGCTGTAGCTTGCATCAAGGACATAACCAGGAAAGGGGAGGGCAGTGTTGGGAATGTAAATAAGCAAAAAAATTAATAAATTTGACAAACTTGCCATCACAATTAAGTCATGCCTTTCCCTTCTTGTTCATGCCCAAGATTATAATGCAAATGATATCACAATATAAAACATTCCAAGTTTTTAAAGCCATACCACAACCTTTAAAAATTCAAACTATTAAAAGTTCAAAGTCTCTTTAAAATATTTAAAATCTCTGTAAAAATCAAGTCTCTTTAAAAAGTTCAAAGTCCCTCAACTGTGGGTTCCTATAAAATGAAAATAAGTTAAATTCTTTTTTATTTCAAGGGGTAAGAACCAGGGCACAGTCACAATCAAATCAATATAAAACTCCAACAGTGTAAATTATGCAGTGACCAATGTCTGGAATTCACTCACAATTCACAGGCTTTTCCAAAGGGCCTGGATCACTTACCTCCACCATCTGCAGCTCAGGTTCCTCTCCACTACTGCTGCTGTTCTTGGTGGTGATCCCATGGTACTGGACTCTCCAAATGCTGGGGTCTTCTGCTGTAACTGGCCTGCACTTTCACCAGTAGCCTCTCATAGGTTTTCTTCATAGTGCCAAGCCTCAACTTCTCTGCATGACCTCTTCCGTCATGGGTTTTCAACTGCCACTGAAGCTTGTACCTTCACCAATGGCTCCTCCTGACTTCTCAAAGTACCAAGCCTTAGTTGTTCTCCATGACTCCTTCACACCTTCAAAACGAGTACTACCTGATAACTTGTACACTATCACATTCAGCTTCCAACATGAGATACAACCTTGGCTGCCTCTGGAACACAGAATCTGTGTTCTGACCCTGGTGAAACATTACTGATTTCTCAGCTCCAGCGGACCAGCATCCATTATGCCTATACAGCAATGTTTTACTTCAATGATACTGGTCTCTTGTTAATCATAGCTGATTCTTCATTTCAAGCTAACCAGAACCTTAGTTCAAAATCATAGTTCAGAATACCAAATGGTCCTAATAGATAGTCCCTGCATCCCTCTGAGACTTTACAAGCAAAATCTTCACAGTCTACACCACTCGAAGCATCATGCTGTTATCTTCCATGTCTACAACTACCCTCCAAAAGCCTACTCTCGTTTCCTTTTGTCCAGTATTGATTGATTTTCAGATCAGTCCATGATTGAATCAGAATTACCAGTCATACTAAAGGAAAGAGGAGGGTCATTATAATGACCTTTCCATTTGGTTGATTTTTTTAAAGTCCAGTTACACTGTCTCCATGTTCTCAATCCTACAAGGTCTAAAAACCTGAGGCAAGGAAGCTTATCCACACTGAGATATAGGCATTCCCATCTTAATGTTTTGAACTATAGTCTTGGAGATATTCTTCACCCAAGTCTGAGGGTCCACAGAAGCACATCCAGAATTGGTACTATGTCTAGTAAAACAAATAGGTAAGCCCTGATCCATAGCAGAGTAATTCACTAATTTGAAATATTTCTTACTCTCAGACCAAGGGAACCCTCACAGCTGAGTATTATTAGAGGTCACATGTACTCTGGCCTTGGCCATACAGAAGCAAAGGTGGCTCAGGAACATATGCCCAGTACCTAGCTTCCCTATTGCCATCATCATGGCACTAAGATCACAGGCACACATGCCCACAAGAGAGGCGAGCTCCAGTCAGAGACAGCAAGAACAACTAACACCATAGGTAAGCAGATGGTAAGAGGCAAGTTCAAGAAACTAAGCAACAGAAACCAGAGCTACTTAGCATCATCAGAACCCAGTTCTCCCCCCGCCCCCAGTGAGACCTGGATACCCCAACACACCAGAAAAGAAAGACTCTGATTTAAAATCACATCTCATGATGATGATAGAGGACTTTAAGAATGATATAAATAGCTTCCTTAAAGAAATACAGGAGAACACAGGTAAACAAATAGAAGCCCTTAAAGAGGAAACACAAAATCCCTTAAAGAATTACAGGAAAACACAACCAAACAGGGAAAGGGATTGAACAAAACCATCCAGGATCTAAAAGTGGAAATAGAAACAATTAAAAAAAAAATCACAAAGTGAGACAATGCTGGAGATAGAAAACCTAGGAAAGAGATCAGGAGTCATAGATGCAAGCATCACGAACAGAATAAAGAGATAGAGGAGAGAATCTCAGAGGCAGCAGATACCATACAAAACATTCACACAACATTCAAAGAAAATGCAAAATGCAAAAAGCTCCTAACCCAAAACACCCAGGAAATCCTGGACACAATGAGAAGACCAAAGCTAAGGATAACAGGTATGGAAGAAAGCTAAGATTCCCAACTTAAAGGGCCATTAAATATTTTCTACAAAATTATAGAAGAAAACTTTCCTAACATAAAGAAAGAGATGTTTATGAACATATAAGAAGCCTACAGAACTCCAAATAGATTGGACAAGAAAAGAAATTCTTCCCATCACAAAATAATCAAAACACCAAATGAACAAAACAAAGAAAGAATATTAAAAGCAGTAAGGGAGAAAGGTCAAGTAACATCTAAAGGCAGATCTATCAGAATTACACCAAACTTCTCACCAGTGAGGATAAAAGCTAGAAGATCCTGGGCAGATGTGATACAGAGAACACAAATGCCAGCCCAGGCTACTATACCCAGCAAAACTCTCAATTATCAGAGATGGAGAGACTAAGACATTCCATGACAAAACCAAGTTCACACAATACCTTTCCACAAATCCAGCCCTACAGAGGCTCGTAGATGGAAAACTCCAACGCAAGGAGGAAAACTACACCCTAGAAAAATCAAGAAAGTAATCTTTCAACAAACCTAAGAGAAGATAGCCACATAAACAGAATTCCACCTCTAATAACAAAAATAACAGGAAGCAACAGTCACTTATCCTTAGTATATGTTAGCATCAATGGACTCAATTCCACAATAAAAAGACATAGACTAACAGACTGGATATGTCAAAAGACCCAGCACTTTAATGCATACAGGAAACACATCTCAGTGAAAAGACAGTCACTACCTCAGAGTAAAAGGCCCGGGGAAAAAATTTCCAAGCAAATAGTCCTAAGAAACAAGATGAAGTAGCCATTCTAATATCAAATAAAATCAACTTTCAATCAAAAGTTATCAAAAAAGTCAAGGAAGGACACTTCATACACATCCAAGGAAAAAAAATCTACCAAGATGAACTCTCAATTCTGAACATTTATGGTCAAAATGCAAGGGCACCCACATTCAAAAAAGAAACTTTATTAAGCTTAAAGCACATAGTACACTGCACAAAATAATAGTGGGAAACTTCAACATCACATTCTCATCAATGAACAGATCATGGAAACACAAACTAAATAGACCCGGTGAAACTAATGGAAGTTATAAACCAAATGGATTTAACAGATATCTATAGAACATTTCATCCTAATCCAAAAGACTATACCTTCCTCTCAGCACCACATGGTACCTTCTCCAAAACTGACCATATAATTGGTCACAAACAGGCCTCAATAGATACAAGAAGATTGAAATTATCTCATGCATCCTATCAGATCACCACGGACTAGGGCTGATCTTCAATAACAACATAACTAACAGAAAGCCAACATTCACATGGAAGCTGAACAACACTCTACTCAATGATAACTTGGTCAAGGACGAAATGAAAAAAGAATGAAAGGCTTTTTAGAATTTAATGAAAATGAAGGCACAACATACTCAAACTTATGGGACACAATGAAGTGCTAAGAGGAAATCTCATAGCTCTGAGTGCCTCCAAAAAGAAACTGGAGAGAGCATACATTAGCAGTTTGACAGCACACCTGAAAGCTCTAGAACAAAAGGAAGGAAATACACTCAAAAGGAGTAGACAGCAGCAAATAATCAAACTCAGGACTGAAATTAACCAAGTGGAAATAAAAAGAATTATTCAAAGAATCAACCAAACCAGGAGAAGGTTCTTTGAGAAAATCAACAAGATAGATAAACCCTTACCCAGACTTGCCAGAAGGCATAGAGATAGTATCCAAATTAACAAAATCAGAAATGAAAAGGGAGACATAACAACAGAAACCGAGGAAATTCAATAAACCATCAAATCTTACTACAAAAGCCTATACTCAACAAAACTGGAAAATCTTGATGGAATGGACAATTTTCTAGACAGATACCAGGTAGCAAAGTTAAATCAGGATTATGTAAACCATCTAAACAGTCCCATAAACCCTAAAGAAATAGCACCAGACATTAAAAATCTCCCACCCCCCCCCAAAAAAAGTCCAAGACCAGATGGATTTAGTGCAGAATTCTATGTGCCCTTCAAAAAAGACCTAATATCAATACTTTTCAAACTATTTCACAAAATAAAAACAGAAGAATCACTTCCCAATCCGTTCTATGAAGCATAAATACACATATACCTAAACCACATAAAGACCCTACAAAGAAACAAAACCTCAGATCAGTTTCCTTAATGAATATCGATGCAAAAATATTCAATAAAATTCTCACAAGCCAAATCCAAGAACACCTCAAAATAATCATTCACCATGGACAAGTAGGCTTCATCCCAGGGGTGCAGGGATGGTTCAATATACAGAAATCCATCAACATAATCCAGTATATAAACAAACTGGAAGAAAAAAACATGATCATCTCATTAGATGTTTAGAAAGCATTTCACAAAATTCAACAGCCCTTCATGTTAAAAGTCTTGGAAATGTCAGGAATTCAAGGACCATACCTAAACATAGTAAAAGCAATATGTAGCAAACCAGTAGCAAACATCAAACTAAATGGAGAAAAACTTGAAGCAATCCCACTAAAATCAAGAACTAGACAAGGCTGCCCAATCTCTCCCTACCCATTCAATATTGCACTTGAAGTCCTAGCCAGAGCAATTAGACAACAAAAGGATGTCAAAGGCGTACAAATTGCAAAGGAAGAAGTCAAAAACATCGCTATTTGCAGATGATATAATAGCATACTTAAGTAACCCCAAAAATTCCACCAGAGAACTCATAAAGCTGATAAACAACAACAGCAAAGTGGCTGGATATAAAATTAACTCAAACAAATCAATGGCCTTTCTCTACACAAAGGATAAACGGGCTGAGAAAGAAATTTAAGGAAATCACACAAATCACAATAGTCACAAATAATATAAAATAACTTGGTGTGACACTAACCACTCAAGTGAAGGATCTGCATGACAAGAACTTCAAGTCTCTGAAGAAAGAAATCGAAGAAGATCTCAGAAAATGGAAAGATCTCTCATGCTCATGAATTGACAGGATTAATATAGTTAAAAAATGGCCATCTTGCCAAAAGCAATCTATAGATTCACTGCAATCTCCATCAAAATTCCAACATAATTCTTCATAGCATTAGAAAGAGCAATTCTCAAATTCATTTGGAATAACCAAACACCCAGTATAGTGAAAACTATTCTCAACAATAAAAGAACCTCTGGGGGACTTACCATCTCTGACCTCAAGCTGTATTACAGAGCAATAGTAATAAAAAACTGCATGGTATTGGTACAATGGAATAGAATTGAAGACCCAGAAATCAACCCACACAACTATGGTCACTTGATTTTGACAAAGGAGCTAAAACAATCTAGTGGGAAAAAGATAGCATTTTCAACAAATGGTGCTGGTTCAACTGGTGGTTAGTATGTAGAAGAAAGCAAATGGATCCATTCTTATCTCCTTGTACAAAGCTCAAGTCCAAGTGGATTACAGACCTCCACATTAAACCAGATACACTGAAACAAATACAATAGAAAGTGAAGAAGAGCCTTGAACACATGGGCACAGGGGAAATTTTCCTGAAAAGGACACCAATGGCTTATGCTCTAAGATCAAGAATGGACAAATGGGACCTCATAAAATTGCAAAGCTTCTGTAAGGCAAAAGGCACTGTCAATAGGACAAAATGACAACTAGCAGATTGGGAAAAGATCTTTATCAATCCTACATTTGATAGAGGGCTAATATCCAATTTATACAAAGAACTCAAGAAGTTAGAATCCAGAGAACCAAATAACCCTATTTTAAAATGGGGTACAGAACTAAACAAAGAATTCTCAACTGAGGAATACTGAATGACTGAGAATCAGGATGGCCAGGTTCTCAGCTGCTCTAAAAAGTCTGTCTGCCTTTGCCCATTCACCCACAACATCCTTACGAAAACAGACTTTGGACACTGCTGGACTCTGTGAACATGAACCAGAAACCACAATTGTAGAAACAAGCTAGATAAGATTGGTCAAAACTAGTGTAGGGATGCCACAGACACCCCTAAATCATGTGTCAATTCAAGTCTAGATAATGTTTCTCGAAATGAAGCTGAGTCTAGCAACCCAGCCCCAAGAGAGCAGGGTGTCAAGGCATTCTGGCTTCCCAATATTTAAGCAGTTCTGGAACAGTACATTAAGTGTTCACTGCATTCCTTAGTGGGTCAGGAGCATTTGGAGCATGAGGACTTGCCAACCACATCCAGATGATCTCATGGTGGTTTCATTTCACTGGCTTGTACATTTCTACACTCCCCACGTGTCCAATCTTTCCTCTTCCCACTTTGGATTTGGGTGCAGTTTCTGATCACTGTCTGAAATTTATCAGGAGAAGGAAGCCAATTGTACATTCATCCACTTATCAGTTTTAATCAATTACTAGTTACTTTCTTGAGTGCACACTGATGTATTCCAGTTCCATAAGGAAAGAGTGCAGTGATGGGTAAAGACATCTAAAACAGGCTTGATGTCAGGTACAAGATAAGATATTCATGGCATATATCCATGATGGTCCCCTCCTCCTGTCATTCACTGCCTTGCACAGACAAGTCAGGATAACAAGGGGCTTTTAGAGTCAACACTTTCAGTTTGTAGGTCTAAGCATGAGTACTATAAGAATATATCTGTGACAACTGGCTATTAAAAGGCAGGAAATATTTAGAGAGGGGGGAAAAGATGAGAAGAAATGGGTGATGGAAAAGAGGATAGAAATGAAGAGAAGAGAACAAGGGATGAGAAAGCAAAGGAGAGAAGGAGTGGTAAGGGAAAGTGGAGAGGTCATGAGAGAGATAAATGCCAGCAAACTCAATATAATCCACAGAATAAAAGCAGTACAGCAGTCTTAGGGGGCAAGCCTTTTGGATAAGTCTGTTTTTCTGTCCAGGCACAAGACCTGATCACTCCCATTCTAGACTCCTTTCTCAGTGACAGGTTGTGAATAACGTTAACAACTATTAGCAGATTTCTTTTCTCTGCATTCCCTTTGCCCTTCTTACTTTAGTCATTAACATGGCTCAGACCCCACAAAAAAAAGCACTCACTCCCCCAAGTAGCTGAAATACAACAGTAAGCAATTTACTATTGGATATGAATAATTGCTTTATCAAGGCATTTAGATTTAAGATGGCCAATGGATATTATTAAACACTCGATATTACTTTGCTTTGTTTGGGATTATTTGTTGGTTTGGTTTTTTGAGACATGGTTTCCTGTGTAGCTCTGGCTATCCTGGACTAAGTTGGTAGACCAGGCTGGCCTCAAACTCAAAGAGATCTGACTGTCTCTGCTGGGATTAAAGTCATGAGCCACTACACTGGATTTTTGGGTTTTGGTGGTGGTGGTAGTGGTGGTTTGTTTGTTTTTCTTTTTGTTTATTCTTCTTAAGGAAATATTTTTCAGAATGTTCCAGAGAATATAATACCTTTTTGTGTCTCATTGCCTAGAACTACTTGAACCAACCCCTGACAAAAGGCCTGTGGACATGATGATCTTAAGTTTGGCTTAGGATCTGAATATAAGGACTGTTGTTATCAGATGTGTCACTCATCTGCCTCACAACAAATCTGGGTTTGGCTGTTGTGAGACAACAGGAAATGGTTAGGAGTCATGGCCCTCAAGCAGTGAAAGCACCCATTGATACTGAGGGTAAACGGGTAAACAGAAAAAAAAAGTGCTTATCTTTGGGTTCTTAAGTGTGAAATTTTAGTCTGGTTGTGTTATTTAGAAGCAATGAGATAAAATAATAAATGTCTCCATTATACAGTGAGACTGGGAAAGATCACCCCAAGGCATATGAAAGAGAGTGACAAAGTAAGTTGAGGGAGCTCAAGGGTATCAGTCTCTGTTATCCTGACCTTGGCTAAGCTTTCTCTTTTCAACCTTCTCATCTTGGCAGGATCTAAGGAGAAGGATGGATTTCACATAGGGAAAGGCTGAAGGGTACAAAACATGAAGGCAGAAGTCATGTTGAATGAATACCCAAGTCCAAACCAGCAAGCCAGCAAAAGGCACAGCATCCTGATACATGGATCTGCTGCCCCAATCTCTCACATGAGTTCTGTAATGGGGGCAGGGGGACAGGAAGTAACTCAAGATCAGAAGATGCACCAGGCACCTCAGCAGCTATGATGTAGAAATGATACACTCCAACTGCCTTATGACTCCCCTTGGCCTCTGAAAACACATCTTGGCTTAGTATCCACACTGTGTGAAGAACAGAAACCCTATCTATATTCTTTTACTTTAACTATCACCCACTTTTTAACCAAACATGAAGTAAGTTAGCTCAGCTCACAGCAGGAATATAAATGCTGGGGGTAGACTGAGTTAGTGAACTGAGCCTCCTTTAGAAATATCTTCTTCACTTCTCATCAAAGAAACTTTTTAAACCCAGTGGATGGTGGTTGATACAGAAATCCAAAACTACAAACAGTAAGATACTATGACCTGTCAAGCCCTAAATGAGACATTTATATGATACTTCCTCACTTCCAGAGCTTTGGAACTATTACAGAAGTAGGGCAAAGAGAATGTAAGGGCTCAAGGTCATGGGATATTACTGGAAAATAATTATTCCACATGTGACTAGACCTTTCATTCATGAACTCAGCACAAGTTTGCCCTCACAAGACCTGTACAATATCAACCTACTCAGAACTTACAGCATGAAGAAGGAAGGCCCTCATGAGGTCCTACCCCTAGCTAATGAATTATCTGTTTTTCTAAGCCACATATTCCCTGGTAGGTTTCTCATGCTCCAATAGGTAGCCCTAAAACCATGTGCACATAGGCAATTGGGCTCAGAGAGTTACATAAAAAATAAAAATATTTTCTTCAGGCAAAACTAGCCCAGCTCTATAGCCTTCCATGACAACTCATGCTAACGTAGAATCCCATTGCTTTATTTTTTTTTCTCATTCTTTTCTATTGATTTCTCATAAAGTTTGGAATCTGTCTTGTTTAAATATTTCATTTCTCTCTCTTCTACTATCTTGTAAACTCAATAAGGGTAGATGTGCTACCAACCTAGTTTGCTATATATTACTGTGATAAAACACCATGACCAAAAGCAACTTGGGCAGAAATGAGTTTAATATATCTTATAGCTTACAGTCCATCATGGAGATCAGATAGATAAGATGACAAGCAGAAACCTAGAAGCAGGAATGGGAAGCAAATCTATAGAAGGATGCTGTTTACTGGTTTGCGCACCATGACTTACTCTGTTAGAATTCTTGTACAATGAAGAACCATCTGCCCAGGGGTGGCCCTACCCACAGGGGGCTGGGCCCTCCCCATTCATCATTAATAATGAAAATGACATGAACTTGCCTACAGTTCAATCTGATAGAGGCAATTCCTCAACTGATATTTCCTCTTTGCAGATGACTCCAACTTGTATCAAGTTTGAAATCCAAACCAGCAAATTAGGTATTAATAAATGTTTCTTGGTTGATAAGTAACTAAACAAGGATTTGATGGCAAAATTTATGCAGACAGCATTTATGTCATACCACATTATACATTATAAATTTGATCTTCCTAGTAATTCTTTGAGGTTAGAGTCATTAATAAACAGCATCTCATGGGTGTTAAAGATGAAGCCAGATGTGTTAGGTAACTTCCTCCCTTGCATCATAAAAGTAACAATATCATTTAACTCAGGTTGCTAGGCTCCTGGTTATGTACTGCCAAATGTAAACAAGAACTGTGTACCTCNATACATTATAAATTTGATCTTCCTAGTAATTCTTTGAGGTTAGAGTCATTAATAAACAGCATCTCATGGGTGTTAAAGATGAAGCCAGATGTGTTAGGTAACTTCCTCCCTTGCATCATAAAAGTAACAATATCATTTAACTCAGGTTGCTAGGCTCCTGGTTATGTACTGCCAAATGTAAACAAGAACTGTGTACCTCTTATCTCTGACCTCATATAAGACCAAGGCCAGGCAGGTTTTATGAAGCCAGCCCTGCCAGGGATGCAGGGAAGGGATACTGCTGAAATTGCAGTTCCATTTAGCATTACCACACATGTCAAAACAAGCCTTAGTGCCTCTCCCTGGCAGCTCCAGTACTCTAATGTAGCTGCTTGTCTGTAACCAGCCACTCAGGTGGTCAACAGCCCAGAAGGGACACTGTCTTGCTCTCCTGAGCTCTTGCTATCCTGTGCTTCCCCTGCTGCAGACATTTGTTAGTAACACCATAGGTGACTACCCTTCAGAGCATGTGGAGAAAAACCAAACCAACTTCTCAAGCTGCTAAAGAAAAAGTCACAGAGAAAGGAAATAATGCGAACTCCTACTGCTCTTGAATTAATTAGGAAATGTATTTTTCTGTCTTTTAAAAGGGGGGAAGAAAAATAGAACACCTTGTTCTTTGCAGTTGCTAAAACAGTTCTTTTTCATGTAGAAAGTTGAGAAAAACCACTTAGAGGCTCTGAATTGTTTTTTGAAGGAGTGCTCTGTTCCTCCAAACCTGAAGAGACATGGGTTCATGAGTTTCTAGAACAGTCCAAGATGCTGTGAGTTCTCTGTGTTGTTATTCTTAATCATTTTTCATTTTCTCATTATGCCATATAAAACCCCATCTTAAGACTAGCATTGTAAAATGTGATTCTCTTCCTAACAAAGGAACTTTAAGGGGAACCTTTCTCTCCTGCAGGCTTCATTTATGATGCAGTATACTAAAGTCTGGAGCCTCACATTCAGTCTCCAATTTCTGGCCAGAACCCAATCCTAAAAATGTAAGAGCTATAGATTTTTAAAAAATAAAAATAAAAACAAGTTGGTAAGATGGGTGTGGTGGTACATACTTTTAATCCTAAAACTTGTAAGTGGAGACAGGGAGATTAGGAATTCAAAGCTAGCCTCTTCTGCCTAGGGAGTTCCAGACCATTCTAGGCTTCAGGAGACACTATCTCAAAACAATAACAAATGGGAAATGAAAAATATCCAATTTCTTAGAAAAAAAAACATAATAACCAATATTTAGGATGAGGAGTGTGTGTAGGTGTGGCTATATCATTCTTCTACCATATTCTTTTGAGACATGTTCTCTAACTAAAGCTGAGGCTTACCGAGCTGATTGTGCTTGCTGGCCACTAAGCTCTGTGAATCTACCTGTATCTAGCATCTAGATATGGGGTTAGGCATGCATGTCTATACTTATCCTTTTTTATTTGGATGCTGGCAATTTGAATTCAAGTCCCCATACATGTACATTTAGCAAATGCTCTTACCAACTGAGTCATCATCTCCCCTAGCCCCATGATTGAAGCTTTTTCTCAAATTAAAAAAAAATTAATTTACTTTTTAAATTAGTCATTGAGAATACCACACATGCATACAATATACAATGTAATATTATATCCAGTCCCCATCTATTCCTCTAAAAAAAATCTTGACCATCTACAATTTTAAGAAATACATCAGAGGCAGGCAGATTTCTGAGTTTGAGACCAGCCTGGTCTACAAAGTGAGTTCCAGGACAGCCAGGGCTATACAGAGAAAAACCTGCCTTGAAAAACAAAAAATAAAACAACAACAAAAAAAGAAATACCTCACATCAGGGCTGGGATGTCTGTCAGTTGGTAGATAGAGTACTTGGCTATCATGTTCAAACCTTTTATGCAGTGCTAAAGATCAAGCATATGCCTGCTCAAACATAGAGATAGGAGGACAAGGACAAAGTCATTCTTTACTACATGATGAGTTCAAGCCATCCTGGGTTACACAAGAAACTGGAAAGGAGGAAATAAATAAATATTGATCTCCTCACTCCATGGGATATATTCCTAAAGGCAGCATTTGTCTGATTATATTTATGAAAAATTAATCCTAAACAACAAATCAGTTTTATCCTACTTCAAAGAAGCAAAAGGAAAAGCGCTCTCTCTTTCCTCTATGTGTTTTAAATTATGTGTTTTAAAAAATTTTTAAAAAGCATAAAGTAAAACCTATGAAACCGTTACAAATGCACAGAGCACTGTGATGTCATAAAAGAAATGCTGTAGAGCTGAGCCATCACCACACATGAGAAGTGGAGAGAGCTACAGAATACCCAGAAGATTAGTAACTTCAGTCCTAGGACTTAGATCACAGGTTATGGCGGCAAGCCTGATCCTGGAAAAATATAAACTGAAGGCAGTGGTAGAGTTGACTGGGAGAAGGAAAAAACATGGGTCTAGGAAGTTATAAAGAACACCTCTAGATGTTCTTATCAGGGAAGAAAGGAAGGGGCTAGAGATGGCAGCCAGAAATACTCAACAAGATGGTCCAAAGACTAGTAAGTCAGAGTCATGCCTTAGGATAAGGGAACAAGTAGAAATTATCTATCAGACAGAAGAATGAGATGTGCTTAAAACATTTAAAGGATATAGACATATGCAATATGTGCCTGCTTATGGTAAAGTAGGTGACTTCAAGGCCAAGTCAATTTGACCAGAAACCAGAAGGTCAAATGTTAACACTCTAGGGCTCCCTTCTTCTGCCGAGGTGACCCCTCCCATATTTTTAAACTGTGCATGTCCTCTCAATATTATTAATAAAATCCTTCTCAACTTCAACCTGCTTGAAAAGTCGTTCCTCATCTCCATGCTTAACCTGGCTATTTCTCACATTGCATCTGCCCTGTCATAAAATGGTTGAAATGTATTGTTGATCCTCTTACAATACTCATTCCATAATTTTCTCTCATGCAAAAATTCTAATCCTTGAGTAAGGATCAAGGGAAATCTCATAACACACTGGTTTGTGATGGCTGTAACCTCAAAAAACTGAGAGCAGGGGGTGATATTGACATATAATATCAGTATTCAAATACCACTGAAAACAAGGCTTTTCACTTTTGTTTTTGTGTGCTTTGAGAAAGACTCTTCCAATGTACTCCAGTCTGGGCTAGAGATCATAATCCTCTTATGTCATTTTCCTCAGAGGTGGAACTATTGGAGGGGAGGGAACACACTGACATGTCCTACAAAACTCTCCCCTTTTTACCCACAACTCAACTCTGACCCAGACAATCTTCTTAGTCACCATACTTCCATATTCAATATAAACACTGTATATCAACAATGATGACATATCTGTATTCTCCATCAAAACAGCACGAAAGGGCACTCCAGCTATTGATCCCAGAGAGCCATCATCTGTGCTGTGGGCTAACGTCATGAATAGACTCCTGAGTGCTTCAGTGTTCTTCCCATCTACAATTTCAGGTTCACTCTGAGCTCACATTTTTTTGGGTGACACAAAAAACAAACAATGCAACTTCACCATTTCTACCATCTTCAGAATGTGCCAGAAATGACCATAGCATATTATGATTTGCTTCTCAAATGATTACTTCTGACAGGCTTCCCAACTTGCACTGTTTATCTGTGGCACCAAGAAACCTTCAACTTTTAAGAGTCTAGTGCATTGTAGACCTTTGAAAGCATCAATCAATAGATACATTTTAACCTCAGATTAGATCATAAAAAACATCCCTTCTCATTTCTAACAGATACACATGGGGTCTCCCATGTCTCCCTTGGGCAACTGAAGGTCATTAAATACACTTCTTGGATATAATTGTAATCCCCTCATTTTGTCTTCTGCTATCTAGACTTTTAATGCCATAAGCATAATATTCAAAGCTAATAACTTTTTCTTATCATATTAAATATCATGCCATTTTTCTTACCATTTTCTAAAAGGGCTATAATTGGGAAAAAACCCAAAAAAAATTAAAATCCTCTGAACTTCTCCTTCACTGGGATCTTTAGGCCATCATCCTAACTTCTTAGTATTTATTTTACCAACAATTTATATGTATTAACATTTAAAATTTTTATGCAAATTACTTCTTTAATTGGCTCAGCAGTTAAGAGTATTGGCTGCTCTGCCAGAGGACCTGGGTTCTATTCCCAACATCCACATAGCAGTTCACAATCATCTGTAACTCCAGTTCCAGGGGGATTTAATGCCCTCTCCTGGCCTCTGTGAGCTCTATACACATGTGGTACACAGACATAACACTCATACACATACCATAAAAATAAATTCATTAAAAATAAACTATTAGAATAATTACCCAGAAGCTCTTATTCTAGATATATATGCAAAGATGGCATCATTTATTCTAAAAATACCTGCACTCCATATTCCTTGAAATATGATATAAAATAGTCAAGCTCGATGGGCAACAAAGTAAGTATCCACTGGGTGAAGGATGGATGTTTAAAAATTATGGTGTATATATACAAGGAATATCATTCAACCCTACAAAAGAATGAACTCGATCAGCTACAACACTGATGAAGCTGGAGTTAATGGAAATAAGAAACACACAGAAACAGAAGTATCACATGATCTCATTAATATGTGGACTTTAAAACATACTCAAATACAGATGTAGAGATCACACCCCTGGCTACTATGGATGAGAAGTAGAGGGGACAGGAAGGAAGTGGAAATGATAATAAAGGATAGAAGAAAGAAAATATGGATCTCCCTGCTGAGCCCAGCAGAGGCTGCTAAGGGCTCCAGAGTGTTCTCCACACCACAGGACCTCGGGATCACCTCCGGATCACGAGTGAGTGGAACACAACATCAGCTTCAAGCATCTCAGAGGGTCTTGTGCTGGCAGGAACAGGGACAAAGGAACCCCGACCAACCAGAAGCTGGGATCAATTCAGGGAGGGGCCAGTCTTGCCATCTTCTGCTTGAACCCGGCCAAGGGTGTCTAGGGTACCAGAGGACTCTCCTTGCTGCAGGAACTCTAGCACACCCAAGACCTACTGATCACCTGAGAGCACATGGGCAATAGAAGCAACAGAGCTTCTTGGCCAGGGTCCTGTCTGGCCTTCATCTTCAGCCAGGAGGTGTAAATGAGACCCAGACCCCTAGGCACATTCCTTGCCAGAGGATAGTCTGCCTACAGGGAGAGTTATGACCCCAGATCAAAGACCTCCACATAAAACCAGAGACACTGAAATTTGTAGAGGAGAAAGTGGGGAAAGCCTTGAAGATATGGGCACAGGGGAAAAATTCCTAAACAGAACAGCAATTGCCTGTGCTGTAAGATCAAGAATCGACAAATGGGATCTCATAAAATTGCAAAGCTTCTGTAGAGCTAAAGATACTGTCAGTAAGACAAAAAGGCCACCAACAGATTGGGAAAGAATTTTTACCAATCCTAAATCTGATAGGGGACTAATATCCGACATCTACAAAGAGCTAAAGAAGCTAGACTCCAGAAAAATGAATAACCCCATTAAAAAATGGGGTACAGAACTAAACAAAGAATTCTCAATTGAGGAAATCCGAATGGCCGAGAAACATCTGAAAAAATGTTCAACATCCTTAATCATCAGGGAAATGCAAATCAAAACAACACTGAGATTCCACCTCATACCAGCCAGAATGGCTAAGATCAAAAATTCAGGTGACAGCAGATGCTGTCAAGGATGTGGAGAAAGAGGAACACTCCTCCATTGCTGATGGGATTGCAAGCTTGTACAACCACTCTGGAAATCAGTCTGGAGGTTCCTCTGAAAATTGGACATAGTACTACCAGAAGATCCAGCAATACCTCTCCTGGGCATATAGCCAGAATATGTTCCAACTGGTAATAAGAACACATGCTACACTATGTTCATAGCAACCCTATTTATAATAGCCAGAAGCTGGAAAGAACCCAGATGTCCCTCACCAGAGGAATGGATACAGAAAATGTGGTACATTTACACAATGGAGTACTACTCAGCTATTAAAAACAATGAATTTATAAAATTCTTAGGCAAATGGATGTATCTGGGGCATATCATCCTGAGTGAGGTAACCCAATTACAAAAGAAGTCACTTGATATGCACCCACTGATAAGTGGATATTAGCCCAAATTCCTAGAATATCCAAGACACAACTTCCAAAAAACAAGAAAATCTAGAAGGAATACCAAAGTGTTGATACTTCATTTCTCCCTAGAATAGGGAATAAAATATCCATGGAAGGAGTTGTGGAGACAAAGTTTGGAGCTAAGAGGAAAGGATGGACCATCCAGAGACTGCTCTACCCGGGGGTCCATCCCATAATCAGCCATCAAATGCAGACACTACTGCATAGGCTAGCAAGATTTTGCTGAAAGGACTCTGATGTAGCTGTCTCCTATGAGGCTTTGTCAGTGCCTGGCAAACACAGAAGTGGATGCTCACAGTCATCTATAGAATGGAACACAGCATCCCCAATGTAGGAGCTAGAGAAATTACCCAAGAGCTGAAGGGGTCTGCAACCCTAATGGTGGAACAACAATATGAACTAATCAGTACCTCCAGAGCTCGTGTCTCTAGCTGCATATGTAGCAGAAGATGGTCTAGTCAGCCATAATTGGGAAGATAGGCCCCTTCGTCTAGCAAATTTTATATGCCCCAGTACAGGGGAACGTCAGGGCTAAGAAGTGGGAGTGAGTGGGTAGTGGAGCAGGGTGGGGGTGGGAGAAGGATATAGGGGACTTTTGGGATAGCATTTGAAATGTAAATGAAGAAAATATCTAATAATAAATTTTTTTAAAAAAGAAGATAGAAGATATGTAGGGAGAGAAAAATCCACACACCTAATGTACAACACTGTACAAGACTGTGATAAAAGTGTCCTGGGGCTAACAATATGGCTCAGTTGGCTGAGTACTTGCCTAGGATGCACAAACCCCTGGTTTTGATTCCCAGTACCCCATAAACCAGGTGTGGTGATGTGCACCTGTTATCCTGAGATGGACTCAGGAGGATATATAGGGAGTTCAAGGTCAGCCTAAGCTGCATCTCAAAACAAAACAATATACTGTATGTCAGATTCATATCAATTATTGCCACAAATAATATATAGCTATGTGAAACCATGGCTCTATTTATTTATTTCACTATAAAAAGCTTTTTACTATTTAAATATGATACATATGATATTACTTTAGATATACACAATAATGTATTTTTTTAAAGGAACCTATAGTTAAAAACACTTCAGTTGATATGGTTTGTTTATGTTTCTCTCTGAATCTTTACCTGGCATTCGGATACATTTTTAAATGAAGGTCCTTTGCACCATGTTTCTGTTCATTATTATTTCATATTTCTGAGTAATTGCCAATCAAATCAATAGTGTGGTCACAGTACATATATTCTGATTAGTTGGTTGGCAGCACCAGACAAGAAGACCACACAATTGCCTCAGCTATTAGTTTATTCAGCTATGTGACTCAGTGAATCACCACTCACATGCAGCAGTTAAATTTATCATGCTGAATTTCGGTGTTTTCATCTATAGATTAAAAGAGTTGAATTAAATTATTTCTCAGTAATTTTCAGCATTCTAATTTTAAAACTTAATGGTCTATAGGACCAACCACAGTGAGGCAAGAGACAGAGCTAAAGACAGGGAAATGGCTGGGGCCGCCATTTCCCTGTCCCAGAGCACACAAATGAAGGCCTAGGACTAACCATGAAGACTCATCCACATAAAAAGCATAAAGGTGACTGAGAAGACAGCTAAGTGGGTAAACAGAGTTCAGATGCAGTACACATGGAAGCTGGGCATGGAGATTCATGTATGCCACCCCAGCAATGAGGGGAAAGAGATAGAAGGACTCCAGGGGCTGACTAGCAAAGCAGTAAACAGTGAGCTCTAGGTTCAGTGAGTTTGTATTTTTAAAAAGTTGAGAAGTATTGAGGAAGAAACTCAATGTCCACAGTTGGCCTCCTCATGCACATACGTGGATGAAAACACCTGAACACATATGTCTATCATAGACACGCATATGCATGCATATATAAACATACACATGTACTCATACACACATAAGCACATAAATGGTAAAACCCTTTCTTAGCATTGTTCTAGCTGAAAGTATAAACAAATCAAGCACTGAATAAACAAATATATATTATAAAATGTGAGGGAAAAATAAGAACAATAAGACCCAGTTTCTTATAGAAAATCTATAAGAATTAACTATATGATTTAAGAATAAAGTATAAATTTAATTAATTGAGTGGGTACCAATATCTAAATGAGTATCTTTTTTTTTTTTTTTTTTTGGTTTTTGAGACAGGGTTTCTTTGTGTAGCCCTGGCTCCTGGAACTCACTCTGTAGACCAGGCTGGCCTCAAACTCAGAAATTTGCCTGCCTCTGCCTCCCAAGTGCTGGGATTAAAGGCGTGTGCCACCACGCCCAGCCAATATCTTTTTAATATATTAACAATAGTAAACTTGAAGCTAGAAATCTTTGCAATTTCCTGATTACATGAGCCACAGAATGTTTATGAATGAATTAAAAAGTAAAAAAATAGCAAAATAGATAAAAGTTTTAAAATTGAGTCACTGTCATAGAACCAGGGGATCATAATCTGAAATCAATAAAAATAACCCAAAATATGGTTTTCATTATCTGAGTAGTTATCTCATTTTAATTGTATTCATTACAATGAGAACAAGTAGTTCTAACACACAGGCTTCCTGAATTTTTTTCATTATAGTACAAGGACACAGGTTCAAACTGAGCTTAGGGATTTCACTGAGCTGAGAAGGTATAAGTTAGATTTAAAACAATGCAGACCATCTAGAATTGCAGAGCAGAGGTTGGGGAAGAGTAAACTATACAGACCAGTGATGTGCCAGAGGGGGGCACAAAAGTCCACTTTAGTCTTTGGCTAAATAGAGTTTTGCTCTTGTACTAGAAAAAAATGACCTGGGGCTAGGAATGAAACCTCTACAAAACAGGGAGAAGAGTTCCATAGGCTCACACAGATTTGGGGATAATGTGTATATTGCTACCAACTAGACTATAATGAATGCATAGCATACACTATAACTGACAGGTACTCATCAGATTAATGATGAAAGTAAGCTGTCCCTAGCAGTGGCTGTGCATCTCTTCTAAATGAATTATAGAATGATTTAAAGAATCCCACTGACTGCAAGTAAGCCGAAATCCAATAATAAATTTCAACTAACTCTATCACTCAATAACATGAAATTCATAAGACTGAGTGTGACATCAGATTAAAATATACAAGGCATAGTAGAATCAAGATAGATCTATTGTGCATGGAAATAAAAAGAACTGTGACACACACCCTCAATGAAATACTACTCACCCATCAAAAGAAGGAAATCTGGTTATTTTAGACAATATCTATGAAATGGGGGATGTTATATTAGTTTGTATAAAACAAGCATAAAACATGCACATGGAAAGTTTATAAAGTTTGTATAAGTAAAATATATTAAATGCTTTTATGAAATTCTCAAAAAATATTTGTTTAAAAAAATGTAAGTTGATCTTAATGAAATGGCAAGCAGAATGGCTAGCACAACCCAGGGTAGGTGCTAGGGACAGAATGAAGAAGATACATGGATTCACATAAGTAAGGATAGTAACTGTAACACTCTGTAAGCAGATGGATAAGGTTAGTTACTATAACACTCTGTAAGCAGAGTAGAATGCTATGGGTGAAAATTACTGACTGGGTATTCCAAAAGAGTTTTGGAGAAGAATCCTGCTATTCAAAACAAAGAGTAATTCATGGAAATATTAATAATTTATATTATATAAATGTATTTTTACACATGGAAAATTGAGGGCTAAATATGTCAGTTACTAAGATAGGATCACGACACTTTATTTACTTTATAAAACATCACACAAATGTGTTCAATTATAAATATTCATTAAAAACTAAAATAAAAGAGGTTAGAGAGATGGCTCAGTCACTAAGAGCACTGACTGCCCTTGCCAAGGACCCAAATTCAATTCCCAGAACCCACATGATGGCTCACAACCATCTATAACTACAATTCCAGTGCTAATATGCCCTCACCTAGCCTCTGAAGGTACTAGGTGTGCACAATGGTGCACAGACACACAGGCAGACAAAGCTCCCACACACATAAAATACTTTTTTAAAGAGCTAAAATATAAAATCAATTACAAACATACATAAAGGTATATAACCTAAAACATAATTTCAAGAAAATACACACAGAAGTGACAGTTTAATGGCTCTGGCAAATAAGTAGAGTAAACCATCATAAATATTACCTGTGTGTTCAAGAAATCTTGAGAAGAATATAAAACATTAAAAAATCTCAAATAAAATTTTAGAGATGAAAATTATAAAGATCTATAACAAAAAAAAAAAGATCATAGTTAACATATTTGACAGGCAGGTCTTAAAGACAACCACAGCGATTATGCAAAATGAAGCACAGACAGCTATCACTAACATGTTGAGAAAATGTCAGTACCAGCGTTTAACTGAGTGAAAACATCATTTAAAACTGAATACTAAATAAAAACTTACCCAGGCTAGTAAGTGTGAAGAAAATGTGCAACCAACAGACACACGAGAAAGATAAGATATTTGAAAGTCAACCAGTACAAGTCATCCTATCAGCCATCTGAGAAAAGAGATGGTGCATAAAACAAAGACTAACACCTATTCATGATATATTAAAAACAAAACTCTAAAAGCTGGAGAGAGGCATTTAAAGTACATACTGCTCTTGCAAAGGACCTGAGTCCAGCCTCCAGCACCCACATTAGGCTGTAACTCCAACTCCAAAAAACCTGGCAACCTCTCCTGGTTTACAACAGTACCTCATGCATGCAACCCACACACAGACACACACATATGTACAGAATTTAAAAGTAAAAATAAAATTTAAAAACTATAGCAAACTAGGCATTCTCCAGCTTACTGAAAGAACTGGTTATCATTGTATTGGTTTATACTTCATATCTTATGAATTTTCTCCTTGCTTATTGGATTTGTTTATCCTGGATTTAAAATTGTCTTGTTTTCTTTATTTATTTATGTTGAAGTTGAATAAAATATTTAAAACTTTTCTTCATTTCAAATAAAATCATTTATTGCTATGAATTTTCCTGTAAGAACTGCATTAGCAGGATACACACATTTTGATACATTGTGCTCCCATCCTTCCTTAGTTCAAAAATGTGTGCCATTTCCTTTTTTTGTTTAATTTTGAACCATGTGCTGTTTAGAAATATCATATATTTTATCCAAGTAGTTGGAAATTTTCCAGGCATCTCTTGGGAATGCTTTTCAGTTTAATACTATTGAAAAAAAAAAAAACACAGGCACAGGCTTTGATATAGATATGGTGCTGTATACTTGTGATGCAAGGACTTAAGAGGATTAGACTGGAGGATGATGAGGTCAAGACCAACATGGGCTAAATAGACAGTTTTGGGTTAACAGGTGCTACATAGCAACTACTATACATACAAACTTCTGGGAAAAGATAGCAGAGTAGAGTTGTTTCTGTGTGTCCCAGGAAATTAGAAGTCTGGATAACAGAGATTATCCCAAATATAAGTGGAGGAGCATGAGAAGTCACAGAGAACTAGATAGGACAGCGTGAATGTGTGCGCCCTGTGTGTGCCTGGTGCCTGCAGGGCCAACCACATCAAATCCCCTGGAGCTGTATAGTTAAGGAGGTTTGCGAGTCACCATATGGGTGCTTGAATGCAAACCCAGGTCTTCTAAAAGAGCAAGTCATGCTCTTAACTGCTGAGACAATAAACATAAACATCTATTTTAATGGAAAGATAATGGTAGCAAGGAAGAGGAATTTCCACAAATCAAAACCACATTCAATTCCAGCTTTTCTATGTGCCATGTGTTTGTCTTTTTCTTTATTCCCTCACCAAGTCACGTCAAGTCTCTGGATCTGTTTAAAGGAAGTAGCAAATACTCCACTGTCCCTCTGCACAACACAAGAGGTTCTATGGAATAGCAGAGGCACCGTGGAGGAATCTGAAGGTGAAGCAATGCCATGTGCATAGCAAATATTATTATTATGGAAAAAAAGGAAAGGACCAGTTGAGACTGGAGGGGTTCTTTTGCATTAGAAATATAAATTTATTAGCTCTAGTTGGATGTTATTGAATGCTATTGAAAATAGCACTTCAGCCCTGATTCAAAGCTGTAGGGTGCACTATCAGCCTAATTAAAATGAAGGAATCTCAGCCACTTCCCCATCTTGCTTCCTTATTATTGTCTAATTGTTCAGAATATCTGTCTGTTATAGAGACAAAGCAATTAAGCCCAGCAAGTTGCAACAATGGGAATCATAAAGAAGGGGCTGCTTCATTAACAGCTTGGATATCAGCATAGAAAGCATTAAAGAAAGAAATGCAATTGTAATTGGAAATAATTGGATAGCACAATTCGCTTAGCTGGGGGAGACGGCTGTCTGCATGTGGAGGAACTTTCATTTAGTGGGCCTTTTCTCACCTGGGCTCTGAAAAATGAGCTTTATAAACCTCACAGTGTTGTTGTCAAGGTAGAAAGGGACTTGATGCATGCCAGGCTGTTCTTCAGAGAGCAGTCACTGTCTGCTGTGATTCCAAGTGGAGTCTGTTTCACATGAAGTGTCAGCAAGCTCAGAAAGAAATCAGGCAAGGAGTGGATATCCCTGACCCCCATGGTAAACACAAATTTCCACAATAAAAACTTTCAAAATGCCAAGGTCAATTCTTGTCGACAATTTTTTTTAAATAGTGATTGCCTCTAATATATTATAAGCAGGAAAAAAAATCCCTGCTGTTTTTAGATGTAAGGTTGGTCTTCAGTGGAAAACTGAGTCTCAAAGAGGTGGCTGACCTGCCCTACAGAAAGGGGGAAAGATGTTAAAAAAAAAAAAAAAAAAAAACGTGGGTCCTCCAGTAACAGTTATGTGATTTACTGCTACGTATGGTATTCAAACAACACAGCAGGCATGATGTTAAACATTTTGAATACATTATATCTCAGAATCCAATGAGGAACATGAATTATGAATTACAGATAAAGAAACCAGTGCTTGGAGAGATTCTACCACATGGAGCTAAAGTAGGAATTGGACTGTGCATCTTATTATAACACACATAAGCATGATTGTTTAAATGGTTCCACCTCCTCCCAAGTTCTAAACATAAAATATGAACAGGAGATATTATTCCCTGTCACTAGATCAGAAGCAAGAGACAAAGATGTACAGGCAGAGAAGAGAGATCAGGGACCATACCCTGTATAGTGTTTGTATACAACTTGTGAATGGTTTTGCATCTACTTTGCAGGTATATATGAATTATACACAAGGGGTTCAGTGTGTTATTTCTACACTTACATACTATCTATTTCGATTATACTCACCCCCATTCTTACTCTTTTTCATCTCCCTCTCTTCCCCCTTTTCCCTTCCCCTTTAAATTTCACTTTTGTGTAATTAAAAAAAAAAAGCCAAAAGGAACCACTACATAGAGATTATGTGAGACTCAAGTTTTGGTAGCTAGAGTGTGTCAGAGCACAACCACATCTTCAGTCATGTGTTCCTTCCTTTAGAGGCAGAATTGACATAGACTATATCCTACAACACAACACGTATTTACTCTGTATTCCTTTATTGAAAAGGAAACTATTTCCAGCTCCTAACTTAGATCTCACAATGAATATAATTAGGACCACAAAGTCAGAGTCACATGACCCACCTGTCATGTTTATGAGATAGGAGAAGAAAGACTGTGAGAATTACTTTGTCGTAGGATTGTTGGTGTCTCTTAAGGAGGTGCTGGGAGGAGAGCCATGTTGAGCTTGTTTTACTGCCTGGTCACCTGTCCAATGACATCCTTGAAAGGAAAACATAACCCAACACCTTTACATGTTTGTTGAGTACTGACTCTCACTCTGACATGTGATTTTTCTCCTACTTGGACCACAGATTTGGTCAAAGAAGTGGAGAAGTTTCACAGGGTCTGACAAGAATAGAATGAAATATTGAAACCTGTTTTTCCTGCTGGGTATGGAAGCTTTTTCTGCTAAGTGTGAAAGCTCTTTCTGCTAGGTATGGAAGCTTGTTGCCCTTCCCTTTAAAATCACATAAGGTCAGTTCCTGTGAGTATGTAGGAAAAAGGAGAACTCATGAAAGCAGTTTTTGTGCATCGTCCAGCCCATGCAATTCCCCACTGCTAAACTTAAAGACCTCACCTAAAACACACATCAATGGAGGAATCTGTTCACTTCAGAAAGAATTAATAGTCCACTAGTCTTTCTTATTATAATATTTGATTAGGGGTTTGCTTATAGTTTTAAAGGGTTGATCCATGATCATTATGGTGGAAAGCAGACAGACAGGGTACTAGAGCAGTAACCGAGAGATTTATGTCTGATCCACAGGCAGAGAGAGAGAGAGAGAGAGAGAGAGAGAGAGAGAGAGAGAGAGAATTAAACCAGGGATCAGCTTTTTGAAGCCTGAAAGCCACCCCAGGGACACAATCCTCCTAATCCTTCCAAAGCAGTTCCACTAATTGGGAACAAAGCATTCAAACATATGAGCCTGTAGAGGGCATTCTCATTCAAACTGCCAAAGGGAAGATATATGGCTAATTTCACGGCCAATTCCATTCCATGCATTCACATAAGACAGCTTAGGATAGAAGACATAAATTGCTATCCATACAATCAACCAGTTCCCACCACATCTAAAAGTATGAGAATGTAATCGTCCCAAAGGTAATTGTATTTAAAGTAACATGCTTCTAAAATTAGGATGTATACAAATACTAATTTGGTTAACTTATCCAAAGAGTCAATAGTAAATATCAAGGCCAGTCACAAACCCCACTGGACTTCATATATATATATATATATATATATATATATATATATATATATATATATATATATAATATCATACAATGGCAGGTGTGTTTGGTCCTTTCCCCACTGCTGTTAGAAAATATCTGAGAAGGGAAACTTAAAGAATGGTTTGTTTTGGCCCATTGTTTGAAAAGAGATACAGTCTACCATGTCCAAGAAGTCATGGCACCAAAAACATGAGGTAAATGGTCACATTACATCCACAGTCAGGAAGCAGAAGTTGGGGGGGGGGGGATGCATGTGCTCAGCTCACTTCAATTTGAAATATACTTTTACTTTTTAATTAAAATTTAATTGCATTATTCCCCCCTTCTCTTTCCTTTCTTCATCATTTCCCATGCACCTCCTTGTTTCCTCTAGAAATCCTTGCTTTTTAAAAATATTGTTACATATATGTGTATATGTATATGCCATATATATATATATATATATATATATATATATATATATATATATACAGTCTATATATATATATACACAGTCTTCTCGGTTCATTTAGTGTTAATTTTTATGTGTGATATATGTATGTGTACATGCACATGTATATATACATATATAACATCCTAATTGGTTATTCTATACCAAGTGGTCAGCTCTCAAATCATATGCACACACACACACACACACACACACACACACACACACACACACATTATAAAGGCTGACTACTTGGCATAGGATAACCAATCAGGAAACTCATGAAGAAGACTATTTCTCCTGCTGCTTCCATTCCCGTTACTTATAACTCTTTGTCTGTGTATGGGGCTCACTTTTTAAGTCAGTCCTGGATCTCAGACCTCTCATAAAGATGCTGTTCCTACTCCCTGTGTTCACATTCACACACAGCTCACACTCACACTGCTCATACTCAGAATAAGTCATTGATCTTCAGTTAAACTATCCTGGAAACATCCTCAACACCCATAGATGTGTTTCCATAGTGATTCTAAACTCATTAAGTTGACAATGCCGGTTAACCGTTATAGCAAGGAAGTCTGGAGTGTAATAGTGTAATAACATCCATAAGTTTTAAAAGTGTGTGTGTGTGTGTGTGTGTGTGTGTGTGTGTGTGTGTGTTTTAACCAAAGTTCCATTTTTGTTTTATATGCTAACTTTCTGATTCTTATGTAACATATAACTTCACTATGGGTGTCTCAAAGTCTTGGAATATCTTCAAATTCAAACTTCAAATGCTTACACAGATTCAACCCCATATGGGGATCAGGAAGGGGTACCTGTTCCAGCCAAAATCATATTCTCTGAATACCAACTCTTCCCATGCTGAGTTCCTTGAAACATTCACTATTAACAGATGTTCCTTCAAAATAAGGTTCTGCAACTTGAAACATTCCTGTAATGCTGCATAGTAGAGGGTCATCTCAAAAGCACAATGCACACTAGCATCCTAGAACAATCTTGTAGCAAAGAAAGCAGCTTAAAGACTAGGGCTAGAGCTTGGTGATGGAGTGCTTGCCTAACATGTGTGAGGACTTCAATTTAATCCCCAACACACATATACACTCACACATGCATGCACACACACACACATGCACACACCCCCACACACAAAAGATGCTGACTCAATCACTCTGTGATGAGGCCTTAGATACCTCCTTCCTACAAACTCTTGGCTGATTGTGATATTGCTGATGTAATGTCCACATTTTGAAGAATAAGATGCTGAGAATTATCCCAAGCATCTTGTTCCCTCTCTTTCTTTATTCCTCTCACAAGTATACATGCAGAATATTTGTCTCCAGTGGCTAAGAGTAAAGTTGGAAGTTAGAGGGAGAAATGGTCCACTTAACATTGGCCTCAAGCCTGAGCTGACAGTTCCAACTCAGTTGTAGAAGAGAGAAAGCTCCAGGGAGTAGCATCTACCAGCTCCAGTGGTGGCACTTTTAATTAGCATCGTCTTGCTTTTGATGTGTGAGATCCCTCCAGTAATCCCACAGAGAAAGCTGAGACTGACAGGCAGAATTCATGCATTTCTGCGTCTCCCATTCATCAGGCACATTAACATGAACAAAACATCACTCATGCCTACTTTGCTGTGATTTCTGGATGTTGGTACACAATTTGCACAGGCCATTTCTTAGCAGAAGGCTATGGTGTGGGAAAGAGAGCTTCTGACACTGGGAATTCCGTGCATGCATAAGTGGGTTGTCTTTTAGATGACTCAGTGACTGAAGACACTTCCTCCCACAATTCCCTGAGCTGTGACTTTACATATGGTGACATGGACCCCACAGCATCTAAACTGAAGCTTGAAATGTGCTGTGTAGTCTTTCTCACCAGGAAATGGAGAAGCATATGCAAGATCCGTATACAAGCAACAGGTATGCAGGTTAAGGCTGGAAAACAGTTCAAGCCTGGGACCCTATAACATAGCTCAGAGTAAAAGTGATCTCCTACGACAGGTTAATTAGAAGATTGAGGTTTTGGTCAGTAACCAAATGCTGAAGGGAAAGAGGGCATATTTTAGAAATTAATTTACTAAAACAGATTTTTCAGAGTTCAGGCCTAGAGGTAGAGAATGGTTCCTTCCAAGAGTAAATAATCTTTGCATATGAGATGACAATGAAAGTCAAGGAAAGAAGGAGAAAGGTGGCCTAGAGGTACAAAGTTCAAGTACTCCAACTTCTGTACGTACTTGAAGCCTAGGTTTCTTTTTTTTTAAGATTTATTTATATATTACATGTAAGTACACTGTAGCTGTCTTTAGACACACCAGAAGAGGGTGTCAGATCTCATTATGGATGGTTGTGAGCCACCATGTGGTTGCTGGGACTTGAACTCAGGACCTTCAGAAGAGCAGTAAGTGCTCTTACCCACTGAGCCATCTTTCCAGAAGCCTAGGTCTCTAAAACAGCTCTTGAGAACTGTGATATCTTATCCAAGAAGGTAGGCAAACTGTCCTCGCCAGGACCAGCATTCCAAGGGAGTGTTTGAATCCACATCCTGATTTCCATCGTAAAAGTAAAAGTGACTTTTTGAGTTAGTGAACAAAGTTTTGATGAACATCATACTTTGGGAACTACTGAACTCTGGGACTCATAACAAAAAGAGATTTCAAGTGGATGAGAGGTTGGCAAAATTTTGTGATTCGGTAGCCCAGAGGTATCGCTTAACATAAAAGCTAATTTCTAACCAGTTGGTCACCCCCAACACATTCTTCTACCTCAGCTTACAGAAGGGGAAACTGAAGGATCTCAAGGTAAAGGTTGTAGTCAGGGTGAGTTACAGAGACCTAGAAATGTACTTTCTTCTTAGGACTAGCGCCTAAAGACAGACTTATAACATTCAGTGGCATTCAGGTTGATGAAGGTGAGGCACTTGTTATCTGAGTTTAAAGACAGTGGGAAGAACTATTTCACTGCCCATTTGGTAACTATAAAAGGTAGGTACCTATACTCCCATATGATATTTAGAAATAACTTAAAGGTAAATCATGGATTCAAAAGAAAAAGGGTTTTGGTTTTTTGTTTGTTTGTTTGTTTGTTTGTTTGTTTGAGACAGGATCTCACTTTTTTTTAAGCTCAAGGACTGTTTTATTGGAGCTTTAGAGTGATCATGTAGTAATTAAGCTGTAAAGACTAAAAGCTGCTTGGAGGAGGAAGGTAGAGAAGAGAAGGTGAGAAGACCCCCTCCTGCTTGAGGCAAACCAGCATAGAGATCAACAAGGTGGTCAAGCAGCCACAGGGCTTGGATGGGAGCTTCAGAGAATTCATAAAGAAAGCCAAGGTACAGGAAAAAGCATATGGGAGTCATATGTAGACAGCAACCAATAGACAGACAGAAGAGCAAGGGAAGGAAGTATCATGTTCTCCTCAATCGTGTAAATAGAGAAAGATGGGTGGGCCCAAGAGAGCATCAGAGCTTCCCTAGAATGACTGCCCAGACCACACTCTACAGTGCTGGCTGGCCTAGAATTCAATGTATGGCCCAGAATGGCCTCAGATTCAAGGTAACCCCCCTACTGCAGCATGCAGTGCTGGGATTATGAGTGTGAGCCATGCTGACTGGCTTAGGGACACTTGTAACTTTTATCTGTGCTTTTATTTGTCAGGAAAATAATTCTTCAGATTTTTTTCAAAGATTTACATTTGAATATTGTTAACAATTTAACATCTATGACATTTTCCTGTGTAATAATGTATAATGTAGGCAGTATGGATAATAAAAGGACCTGTTTAAGATGCCCTGAAAAATAATCTTTTAAAATGAGATGTTACTACCAGTCTGTGCAGATCAGCTCACAGACTGCAAAGGGTGAGTGAGCAGACTACAGAAGCAACACAGCTTCAGGGACAGACCCTGTTTCGGGCTCCAGACATCAGGGCAGCTTCCCTGCCAGAGGAGAGGTGTCTGCCCAGGAGGGCTTTGCCTGCCTGAGCTTGAGAGGGAGATATCATGGGTCCCAGGTCCCTCAGAGACCAGTCTGTGCAGGTGAGAGTGCAGACTGAAGAAGCAACACAGCTTCTGGGACAAACCCTGCATCTGACCTTCATCTTTAGCCAAGAGGCAGGTCTGAAACCAGACCTCTGTGCACCTTCCCTGCAAGAGGAGAGCTTACCTGCAGAGACTACTCTGACCACTGAGACTCAGGAGAGAGCTGGAATACCAGGAATGCTGACAGAGACTAACAGAATTACAGAAGAAACAAGCTCCAACCAGAGACAACTAACTATAACGACTAACTCCAGAGATAACCAGATGGCGAAAGGCAAATGTAAGAATCTTAATAACAGAAACCAAGACTGCTCACCATCATCAGAACCTAGCACTCCCACCTCACCCAGTCCAAGATACCCCAACACACCTGAATAGAAAACTCAAATTTAGAATCAGATCTCATGATGCTGATAGAGGACATGAAGAAGGACATTAATAATTCACTTAAATAAATACAGGAGAACAGTGCTAAAGATATAGAAGTCATTAAAGAATTACATGAAAACACTGCTAAACAGGTAGAAGTCCTTAAAGAGGAAACACAAAAATCCTCAAAGAGCTACAGGAAAACACAACCAAACAGGTGATGGAATTGAACAAAACCAACTAGGACCTAAAAGGAAAGTAGAAACAATAAATAAAATCCAGAGTGAGACAACTCTGGGGAAAGAAACCCTAGGAAAGAAATCAGGAACCATAGATGTGAGCATCAGCAACAGAATACAACAGATGGAAGAGAGAATCTCAGGTGCAGAAGATTCAATAGAGAACATGGGCACAACAATCAAAGAAAATGCAAAATGCAAAAAGATCCTAACTCAAAACATCCAGAAAATCAAGGACACAAAGACAAGACCAAACCTACGGATAATAGGAGTAGATGAGAATAAAAATTTTCAACTTAAAGGGCCAGTAAATATCTTCAAAAAAATTATGGAAGAAAACTTCCCAAAACCTAAAGAAAGAGATGCCCATGAACATACAAGAAGCCTACAGAACTCCAAATAGACTGGACCAGAAAAGAAATTCCTCCAGACGCATAATAATCAGAACAACAAATGCACTAAATAAAGATAGAATATTAAAAGCAGTAAGGGAAAAAGTTCAAGTAACATATAAAGGTAGGCCTATTAGAATTATGCCAGACTTCTCACCAGAGACTATGAAAGCCAGAAGATCCTGAATAGATGTTATACAGACCCTAAGAGAACACAAATGCCAGCCCAGGCTACTATACCCAGTAATGCTCTCAATTACCATAGATGGAGAAATCAAATTATTCCATGATAAAACCAAATTCACACAATATCCTTCCCCAAATCCATCCTTCAAAGGATAATAACTGGAAAACACCTACACAAAGATGGAAACTACACCCTAGAAAAAGCAAGAAAGAAATCCTTCAACAAAACAAAAAAGAAGACACCCCCAAGAACAGAATCACAACTTTAACAACAAAAATAACAGGAAGCAACAATTACTTTTCTTTAATTTCTCTTAAAATCAATGGACTCAATTCCCCAATAAAAAGACATAGACTAATAGACTGGCTACACAAACAGGACCCAACATTTTGCTGCTTACAGGAAACACACCTCAGGGAAAAAGACAGACACTATCTTATAGTAAAAGACTGGAAAACAATTTTTCCAAGCAAATGGTCCAAAGAAAAAAATCTGGAATAGCCATTCTAATATCAGATAAAATTGTCTTCCAACAAAAAGTTATCAAAAAAGACAAGAAGAGGAATTTCATACTCATCAAAGGTAAAATCAAGCAAGATGAACTCTCAATTCTGAATACCTATGCTCCAAATACAAAGATAGCCACACTCATTAAAGAAACTGTAGTACAACTAAAAGCACACATTTCAACTCACACAATAATAGTGGGAGACTTCAACACCCCACTCTCACCAATAGACAGATCCTGGAAACAGAAACTAAACTGAAACACATGTACACTAACAGAAATTATGAAACAAATGGATTTAATAGATATCTATAGAACATTTTATCCTAAAAAAAAAAAAAAAAAGGATATACCTTCTTCTCAGCGCCACATGGTACCTCCTCCAAAATTGACCATATAATTGCTCACAAAACAGGCCTCAACAGATACAAAAATATTGAAATTATCCTATGCATCCTATCTGACCACCATAGACTAAGGCTGATCTTCAATAACAACATAAATGGTAGAAAGCCAACATTCATGTGGAAACTGAACAACACTCTACTCAATGATTCCTTGGTCAAGGATGAAAGAAAGAATTTTAAGACTTTCTAGAGTTTAATGAAAATGAAGCCACAACATACCCAACTTATGGGATACAATGAAGGCTGTACTAAGAGGAAAACTTTGGATCACTGAGTGCATTCAAAAAGAAACTAGAGAGAACATACATTAACAGCCTGACAGGACACCTAGAAGCTCTAGAACTACAGGAAGCAAATTCACCCAAGAGGAGTCGATGGCAGGAAATAATCAAACTCAGGGCTGAGATCAACCAAGTGGAAACAAAAAGAACTATTCAAAGAATTAACCAAACCAGGAGCTGGTGCTTTGAGAAAATCAACAAGATAGATAAGCCCTTAGCTAGACTAACGGGCAAAGGGACAGTATCCTAATTAACAAAATCAGAAATGAAAAAGGAGACATAACAATAGAACCTGAGGAAATCCAAAACATCATCAGATCCTACTACAAAAGGCTATACACAACAAACTAGAAAACCTGGATGAAATGGACAACTTCCTAGACAGAGATACCAGGTACCAAAGTTAAAACAGGATCAGGTTAACAGTCTAAGCAGTCCCTTTTCTCCCAAAGAAATAGAAGCAGTCATCAACAGTATCCCAACCAAAAAAAAAGCCCAGGACCAGATGGGTTTACTGCAGAGTTCTATCAGACCTTCAAAGAAGGCCTAATTCCAAAGCTCCTCAAACTATTCCACAAAATAGAAACAGAAGGTACTCTACCCAATTCATTCTATGAAGCCACAATTACTCTGATACCTAAACCACACAAAGATCCAACAAAGAAAGAGAACTTCAGACCAATTTCCCTTATGAATATTGATGCAAAAGTACTCAATGAAATCCTTGCAAACCAAATCCAAGAACACATCAAAACGATCATCCATCCTGACAAAGTAGTCTTCATCCCAGGGATGCAGGGATGGTTTAATATATAAAAATGAACCAATGTAATCCACTTTATAAACAAACTCAAAGACAAAAATCACATAATCATCTCTTTAGATGCTGAGGAAGAAATTGACAAAATCCAACACCCTTTCATGGTAAAAGTCTTGGAAAGATCATGAATTCAAGGCCTATACCTAAACATAATAAAGCATTATACAGCATATCAGTAGTCAACATCAAACTAAATGGAGAGAAACTTGAAGCAATCATCAAAAAATTGCAAAGCTTCTGTAAGGCAAAAGACACTATCAATAAGACAAAAAGGCCACCAACAGATTGGGAAAGGATTTTTACCAATCCTAAATCTGATAAGGGACTAATATCTAACATATACAAAGAACTCAAGAAGCTGGACTCCAGAAATTCAAATGACCCCATTAAAAATGGGGTACAGAACTAAACAAAGTATTCTCAACTAAGGAATAATGAATGGCTGAGAAACACCTGAAAAAAAAAAGTTCAACATCCTTAATCATCAGGGAAATGCAAATTAAAACAACCTTGAGATTCCATCTCACACCAGTCAGAAGGGCTAAGATCAAAAATTCAGGTGACAGGAGATGTTGGCGAGGATGTGGAGAAAGATGGTCACTCCTCAATTGGTGGTGGGATTGGAAGCTTGTACAACCACTCTGGAAGTCAGTCTGGTGGTTCCTCAGAAAATTGGACATAGTACTATCTGAGGACCCACTCTTCAGGTAATACCTCTCCTGGGAATATACCCAGAAGATGCCCCAACATGTAATAAGGACACATGCTCCACTATGTTCATCACAGCCTTATTTATAATAGCCAGAAGCTGGAAAGAACCCAGATGTCCCTCAACAGAGGTATGGATACAGAAAATGTCATACATTTACACAATGGAGTACTACTCAGCTATTAAAAACAATGAATTTATGAAATTTTTGGGCAAATGGATGTATCTGGAGGATATCATCATCAGTGAGGTAACCCAATAACAAAAGAAGTCACTTGATATGCACTCACTGATAAGTGGATATTAGCCCAGAAACTTAGAATCTCCAAGATACAACTTACAAAACACAGGAAAATCAAGAAGAAGGAAGACCAAAGTGTGGATACTTCATTCCACCTTAGAATTGGGAAGAAAATACCCATGAAAGGAGTTACAGAGACAAAATTTGGAGCTAAGACGAAAGGATGGACTATCCAGAGAGTGCCCCACTTGGGGATCCATCCCAGAATCAGCCACCAAACCCAGACACTATTGCATATGCCAGCAAGATTTTTCTGAAGGGACCCTGATATAGCTGTCTCATATGAGGCAATGCCAGTGCCTAGGAAATACAGAAGTGGATGCTCACAGTCATCTATATGATGGAACACAGGTGCCACAATGGAGAAGCTAGAGAAAGTACTCCAGGAGCTGAAGGGGTCTGCAACCCTATAGGTGGAACAGCAATATGAAGTATACAGTACCCCCAGAGCTTGTGTCTCTAGCTGCATATGTAGCAGAAGCTGGCCTAGTCAGCCATTATTGGGCAGAGAGGTCCCTTGGTATTGCAAACTTTATATGCCCCAATACAGGGGAATGCTAGGGCCAAGAAGTGGTAGTGTGTGGGTAGGGGAGCAGTCCAGGGGGAGGGTATAGGGAACTTTCAGGATAGCATTTGAAATGTAATTAAGAAAATATCTAATTAAAAAAATGAGAAGTTACTTTTCATATGAGCCCATGTGACTAGCATTTTATCCAAAAATAAAGAATTCAGATTTCAAAGGATACTTTTTTCTATGAATCTATATGTGTTTGCCTGCGTTTCAGTTATGTGTCCACAATCTTTTATGTGTATGTATTTGCATAAGGTTATTTTACCAAAATGAGTTCTTATATGTTGTGGATAGCCCTGGGGCTAATTATATTTGATGTTAATTCCATTCTCCTGTGAGTGGCTGAGAACAAGGAAAGAGTCAGAATGCAGGTGATTTCCTGTAAACCTGCTTCCCACCTTAATTTGTAAAATAAAGGTGAGCTGATGATTGGGCAGATAAAAGGTAAGGTGGAGCAGAAGGTGGGGAAAGAGAAGAGGGAGAAAATGGGAGAGAGAGAGAGGTCATAGAGGAGGAGGAAGAAGAAGAAAAGTGGAGCAGAAGCACATGGCCTGGAGAGACTGCAAGTTCTAAGGGGTCTCATCAATGTGGAAGATGGTAGTATAGTGGTAGATCTGCCCAATCTCGGACAACAGCATGTATTCATATTAATTGAGTTGTGTTTTCACTGGAGGCATATTTGGGTTGGAGATTTAAACCACAACATTTATGTATTTTAAGGTAGGTTTTTTTGTTTTTTGGTTTTTTGGTTTTTTGGTTTTTGTTTTGTTGTTGTTGTTGTTGCTTTTTCAAGACAGGGTTTCTCTGTATAGTCCTGGCTGTCCTGGAACTCACTTTGTAGACCAGGCTGGCCTTGAACTCAGAAATCCTCCTGCTTCTGCCTCCCTTGTTTTGCTTTGTTTTGTTTTGTTTTTTTGTTTTGCTTTTCCTCCATATTAAAATTTGAGCAGGCTTTTTGAAAAATGGAGTAGATACCTTTTTCTCTATTTTTTTTTTCCTGAAAGGACAATTTAACGCTCAGAATTTTACATTGCAGGACACTACATGTGTAAATGGGTTTTGAAAGTAGGGTGATAATAACCCCCAGGTGGAACTTGGGACCCAAAATATAGCCTGGTGGTGAGCTCTCTGGGAAGTCATGGTAGCTTGTTTGTTTTATCTTTCATATATAGGTCAGACTTGGAACTGCGAAAGCCAGTATCCCTGGAACACTATTGAGTACAGGCCATAAATGGATGGATGGATAGATAGATAGATAGATAGATAGATAGATAGATAGATAGATAGATAGATAGATAGATAGATAGATGATCAAAGTTTAAACAAAAGTCTGATTTCTTTAGCAGAGGCCCAAAAAAGGGGCAAGAAGAACTTCTTTATGGTAAAACTGCTCTAAATTTTCTGAACACCAGGGAGAAAGCTTAGCCTCATCCCAACTCAAAATGAAGATTCGAGTCCCACCCCTCACCAGAACAGTGTGAGGTAGAGTAGGGAGTTAATAACTATTCATTTGCTCACAGAAACAAAAAGCAAGCAACCCCCCTCCCAAGCCTATTATATTTTACTCTCCTCCTTCACTCTATCATTTCCATTTTAAACTCATAATTTATATATTTTTATATTGCTTATCCTTTACTATGGTAGTTTGAATGAGAGTGGCTCCCATAGACTCCTATGTTCTCAGCTGATGGAACAATCTGGGAAGGATTAGGAGGCATGGCCTTGTTAGAGAAGGGGAACTTCTGGGGACAGGCTTTGAGGTTTCAAAAGCCCATGCTATTCTCCTTTCCTAGTTTCCTCTTCCTTCTTCTCCTCCTCCTCTCCCTTCCACCCCCACCTTGTGCTTATAGCATAATATAAGCTCTCATCTACTTCTCCAGCACCGTGTCTGCCTGATCACTGCCATGCTCCCTGCCATAATCACAGACTAACCCTCTGAAACCATAGACAAGCCCCTAATTAAATGCTTTTTTTTATTAGTTACCTTACCCGTGAAGCCTCTTCACATAAACAGAAAATAAATAAGACATCTATACATGAGTGTACCTATTGTTTTAACAGGTTTATTTTCTTGTAGACTTCATATTAATTTTTTTTCATTTATATACCACTATATAAGTTTCAGGGAATTCTGAACTTGACTTCTTACTTTATCTTGAAGGCATTTACCTTTACCTGTGAACTTCAGATGTCCAGATCTTCTGATATTGCTAATTAGCATGTGTTATTTTAGCCTAAAGAGAAGCTTATGCTGTAAGGCTCTGGTGGTGACAAACCCTCTCACCTTATGTTGGTCTGTAATGAATACCTAATCTACCTAACCATGTGTGAAGGACCACTTTGCTGGGTACTGTATTGGCGGGGGCAACCTTTTTTTCTTTAGAATTTTGACTCTATTCCTCTCCTCTCACTGGACTTATAAAGTTCTGATGAGCAATCTGCTCTCAGACACGTTGCAGCTCCCCAACACGCCATTCACATCTTTATTCTTGCTGATTTCAAGATTCTCTGCTTCCGATAGACTTTAGACAGTTTAATTATAATTTGGAGTAATTTTGCTGGAACTGACTCTAACTGGAGACTTTTAACCTTCTTCTGTCTAAATGTGTGTAGTTTTCTCTGGATTAAAGGATTAATTCCTGTTTTTAAATTTCTTAATTAAAATTTCTATTTTAAATTTTATTATTAAAAAAACATTGCAAATAAAAAAAGAAATCACCCACTGAAATCAACCAGATCAAAAGACTATATACTTCTATATACTTAAAATGTGCATTTAGAACAAAAGCTGTTTATTGTTTTTTTTACTTATTCTATCATTTTCTTATTTTGCTTGAACTCATATGAACCACATATTTGCTTACTTGCTTGCTTTTTCTTTCTTTCTTTCTTTCTTTCTTTCTTTCTTTCTTTCTTTCTTTGGTTTTTGGATTCTAGATTCTGGATTTTGCTTTTTGGTTTTTGGTCTTTGCATTTTGGTTTTTAAGATAGTGTTTCTTGAGTAGCCTCCGCTGTCCTACAACATGCTTTGTAACTCAGATCCACAGGCCTCTGCCTTTCTAGTGCTGGGATTAAAAGCTCGTGCCTCTACCATCTGGCTTGATGCTTTCTCCTTCTTTTTCTCTAATAGAATAACTTTTGCTAACTCTTTATCAATTTCATACATGTAAACAATAATTTTGATCATATGCTCCACTCTGATTTCTTGCCCGAAGAACCCCTCACATGTTTCCTTCCCTATTCCTGTCCTTTGCTTGTTTTGTTAATATCTGAGTTCAGATAGGGCTGCCTGACGGAGCTCCCTGTTCTTGTTGGCTTGATCCTGTACAGATAATCACAGCTCCTGTGTGTAACAGTCATGTCACAGCCAGAGACAGAGCTCTACAGCACTGCTCACTCCTCAGCCTTCAGCTCTTACATTCTTTCTGCCCCTCTTTTGAGTTGTTCCTTGAGACTTGGAGACAGGAAGTTAATACTGATGCCTCATTTAGGGCTGAGCGCTCAACAGACTCTTACTCTCAACAGTATAACTAGCTGTGAGTCTCTGCATTAACTGTTGACCACTTGAGACAGATTCTCCAGCCAGTGGTAAAGCAGCAGCGCTAAGCTTTGGGCATAAAAACAAACAAATAGAAGTCAGCTTAGAAACCACTGTTTAACAAAACACCAGTAGAAGGTCCCTGTCCTGACCCTGTGGCCTTCAAAAATGTAGACACTTGTCAAGGTTTATTCCTGAATCCCCTGCTGCATGTGGTCTCAAATTGAAACGTTTGCCTTCTTGGTGCTGCCCTGTGAGTTCTATTTATTTCTCTCTTCTGTCTCTTCAATTTCAAAGTTTTCTGGACTCAATCAAGTTGGCTATGGAACTTCTATTGCAATATTCATTTTATTCATTTTTCTTCCAGCTATAGGCATCTGTGGGGTGTGTATTATATTTAAATCCCTTTGTTAGGGATACTGACCACTTAATACTTTCTTTCTAGGGCTGTTCATACAGTTCGTTTCTTCATTGTCTAACAGAAGTTTACTTTATCCTTTGGGGCATGTCATGTTTCCTTGATGTTTCTTGTTTCTCGTGGCTATGCATTGATTTCTACACACATGTGGATAAAGAAGTATTTATTCAAGTTTCCAAAGACTGGGTTTCTCTTTAAAATGAAAATGAGTTCTTCAATGGTAAGCCTGTCCAGATATTCTAGGAGACTATCTGGCATAGTATCAATGCATTGAGTCTGTTGAGTATTTTAGCAAGCCAGAAACCCAAAGTCACTGTGGTTGGACATGGTCTAATGGACCCTAAGCCTGTGGATACAGTGGCCTGCCTACTGCTGAGGGGTTTCTAGAACCCTTGAGTTGCTGAAGTAAGCCCAGCAGGAATGCAAGCCAGAGACTTAGTCCACCATAAAAATGGAAAGGCTGAATCTTTGGGTTCACCCCTTTCCCTGAATTTGATCTAGATCATTCTGAAGACACTGTCCTGATTCTGAGGCTCTGGACACCTACTCACATTCAGTCTCAGAATGGCTGGCCCAATGTTGGGATCCATTACAAACTCTTCCTCTCCCTTGTTCTTTCTATATTCATATCTAAAACACAGACATAAGTAGTATCTCTATGATCTTCTCCCTGAGGTTAGAAAGGGCAGATAAGGTCCTTTGATTGTTACTGTAAGAACTAAGCCTACAATCTTTAATAATAGGAGTAGATTGTAAAATCCAGCAAAGAAATACATTCCCTGTGGCTTGAGTAGACCTGATTACATAGATGGCAACATGTAAAACTGAAAAAGCAGGGTTTAAAGCATGAAAAAGAAATAGGTTTCATGGTTACAGAGAAACAGCTTAGCAGGTCAAAAGAAAATGGGTTCCTGGCACAGGGGCACCTAATTTTCTTTCACAGGTTCATCAGGCACATAGAATTGATCCCAGAACTTCTGTCTGGAAGCAACCAGAGTCTTATTTTCAATGCAACACTCCAATGAGCAATGGATTATGCTCAGCCCACAAAAGACCCACTTTCCCTCCTAGACTTAAGAGATGACCATTTACAGGTTAGAACAAGAAATGGGGTACATAATGTATGTTATTGTTCTGTGTTTGATTCTATAAAAAAACTTCAGCTGGCTGCTATCTTTGCCAACACTTATCTAACAAAGAATGAACAGCCTTACCATGACTGGGATACTCACCTCTGTGGGGAAGAACAAGATGGAAGAAATAGGACCAAAAATTCAAAAAACAACCTCAGTACCTGAGTCAACAGAGGTAGAGAGGGAGATTCCCAGTGGGAAGAAAACGACAACCAGGCTATCTCAAAACATCTCCTGACCTTTAGCGAAGAGTGTTTCCTTTGTGGAAACCAAGAAGAGAGAAGAACCTGCCCCTATTGTCTTCTTGCCTGACCCGTGAAGCCTCATAGCAGAGACACCAGAAGTCCTCGACCTCAAATGTTCTCCAAAATAATAACTATTCCCACACAGCTTCCAGGCAGTGAAGATTCCAAAGACAATGAAACCTCAGTTTTCTCCTTCACATCAGCTATCCACGGGGATCGGGGTGCTCCTTGGAGAGGCATCCTGAAATGGAGGCTTCAATCCAGAAGGCTAGAACTGAATTTGTCTTTTTTTTTCTAGGACTCAGTTCCCCCTCACCAAAATGCTGATTTGCAAGCTAACAAACCATTGTAAAGGGGAGTAACCTGTCATCCTTAACAACCCCATCTGACAGCATGGGGCTCACCCTTCCCTTCCCTTGTTTCTGCTTTCAGCATCTCACTCCTGGGCACTGCTATAAGGGCTGTCTGCTGATGTAGTATTAAGACAGTAAATAAAATGACTTATGTATCATAAAACCTAACTGCCATCTAGGGAACATTCCCAATATAAAGAAATATGTTTATTACACTTCTCCTTCCAACCTAAGCATTTATATGGTTACCTCAGGCCCAGACTTCCTGGTACTTTAAGCCAATCACGTTGACTTTCTTAACCTAATTTTCCAACAGTGGAAATATTCTTTTCCATTATGTGAAATTTCATTCATCCCAGCATATAGTTTTCTCAGCATGCAAACCATAGTGTGCCATGGCATTCTGTGATACATGAGTATGTACCCACATGCATATACATGCAAACATGCATGCACACATACACATGCACATGGACACACTTGCCACCTTTATCTTATCTAGGCCTTCCTTCTTCTCATGTCCTGCCTCCATATAATAGAACCAGAATCTATTCGTAACAGTTTTTAGATGGTGAAAGTGACAGACAGAGAAGTGCATAGATAGTTTTTAAGGGGAGGAGTGATCGAACCTAAAAATAGATTATTTAAAAGACAATCACACTGTTAAGATTCACACTTGCTAGCCTGATCTCAACACACTGAACTCTAAGAATTTCTATCTCTTCCTTTACCCTTGAGATTAATTTCTAAAAGCCCCACTCTGATCTCAGCATCCACTGCCTCCCATATGCTGTTCTCTGGGAAAGCATAAGAAAAACATCTAATTACACACATGCTCTATGCTAGGCTGGAGTGCCCCACATTTTCTTCTCTTGCAAACATATTCTTTATCCTTCTCTCTTCCCAAGCCTCTGTGAAGGGTCTAGTGGCCCTGGAGAAGACTTGGGTATCTCCTGGTCTTTATTATCCAATGGAGCAGCTCCAACTAGTATCTCCAAAACGTATCCACCTGTTTTCTTGCTTCTCTGTAATCTCCCATAAGCCAGACACTTTGGCTTCCCTCTTCCTTCCTCCAGCAACTTCCCCAGAGTCAGACACTTGTGGTATCAGTATGTGATAAATTCTACTGGGTGGCTGACTGGATGAAGCTCCAGGATGATAGTCAGTCCCCATAGCGGTACGTGCCTTAGAACGTAAAGCCTGAGAAGAACCACAGATTTGAAGTACTCTATGATCTCCTTTTTTTTTTAAAGATATATTTTATTCTAAACTCTCTCTGTCTCTGTCTCTGTCTCTGTCTCTGTCTCTGTGGGGTGTGTGTGGTCTCTGTCTCTCTCTCTGTGGGGTGTGTGTGTGTGTGTGTGTGTGTGTGTGTGTGTCTGTGTGTGTGTCTGAGTGTGTGTGTGTGTGTTTGTGTATGTGACAGTGAGTGTAGGTACCCACAGGGACCAGAAGAGGGCATCAGATCTCCTGGATCTGAAATAATAGGCAATTGTGAGATGCCCAAAGTGGATGCTTGGATCCAAGCTCATGTCCTCTGTGAGAGTAGCATGGACTCTCTGAGCTATTAACACCATCTTTTCAAAGATGAGACTGACAAAGAAGTGACTTATGTAAATCTATGCAGTCCTTCTTCCACTGGACTGTATATCCCCATTCGTTCATAGAGAGTGGAGGTATATGCATGTGCAGCACACCAGGCCCAGCAGAACTGTAGGAGTAAAGGACAATGTTTCCTCTTGCACTTCACAGTGCTGAGGAAATATAAGCACGTCCACAGGACCAGGGACAGGGTGAGGCCATTCAAGTCAGGACTGAGTTTTACTATTATTCTAAATTCCTACTTTTTTCATCAGTGATTTGGACTCTTGTTTTTCATTTTAAGTTTTGTGTTAAAGTTGCATTATTTGTTGTGATTCCTGGGATTTGAGCTGCTTTGTACATTGTGTTCCTAAAACAAGTATCTCACTCACTTCAAATTAGTCCCAGATCTATAAAAAACAAACTGAAAATTCAAGTGAGGGAGAAAGCAAATGGCCCATGACATACATCTTTGTGTACACTTTGGAAAACACAGCCTGCCTCACTCATTATCCCCAAGGCAACTTACACTTCCTAAATCCTAAAGCTATCGATAAGGTGTATCCATTTACTATATCATTTCTAGAGTTCTTTACTAGTTATGCAGAGTTAATTTTTGCATGAACTCTCAAGTTTGCAGGTCACATAGATGAACAACTCCTAGAGTGTGATCTGTGGCACAAGGAGAGTGCCATGGGCTTGGGACATATCCATCAAGCAGGAGTTCTGCTTGCATGTTACTTCCAGTGCTGCTCTTCTGAAGTGGTCCAGTACTGCATCACTACTAATGATGATACCAACACTGAAATATGTTCAAGGTCAAAGGGAGAAAATGAGACGGAGTAAAAGGCCCAAGTGATCACTGCAAGCAGTCAATTACTGAGACCACTAAGAAGACAGCAAATTTGCAGGTTGTATGGTTTGTAGCTTACACACCCTCCCTGTATAGAATCCTTACCATGCTAATGTGAAATACAGGAGCCGTCTGACTCTAAGGTGGCCTGTTGACCCAGTAGTTAGAGGAACAACAATATGAACTAACCAGTACCCCCAGAGCTTGTGTCTCTAGCTGTAGATAGAAGCTGTAGGAGAAGATGGCTTAGTCGGCCATCATTGGGATGAGAGGCCCCTTGGTATTGCTAACTTTATATGCCCCAATAAAGGGGAATGCCAGGGCCAATAAGTGGGAGCAGGTGGGTAGGGGAGCATGGCAGGGGGACGGTATAGGGAACTTTCCAGATAGCATTTGAAAGGTAAATTAAGAAAATATCTAATAAAAAAATGAAAAAGAATTAAGGGCAGTGTCAAATTTATGGACCCTGCGTTGATATACCAGTGACCTACAGAATTACCTTGTGCAAGCAAGTTGACCTTTTTTTTTTTTCAACTTTTATTAGATATTTTCTTCATTTACATTTCAAGTGTTATCCAGAAAGTTCCCTATATCCTCCCCCCTCCCGGCCCTGCTCCCCTACCCACCCTCTCCCACCCCTTGGCCCCAGCGTTCCCCTGTATTGGGGCATATAAAGTCTGCATAACCAAGGGGCCTCTCTTCCCATTGATGGCCAACNTCCAGCTTCTCTCCATTTAGTTTGATGTTGGCCACTGGTTTGCTGTAGATTGCTTTTATCATGTTTAGGTAAGGGCCTTGAATTCCTGATCTTTCCAAGACCTTTATCATGAATGGGTGTTGGATTTTGTCAAATGCTTTCTCAGCATCTAAGGAGATGATCATGTGGTTTTTACCTTTGAGTTTGTTTATATAGTGTAAAACGTTGATGGATTTCCGTATATTAAACTATCCCTGCATTCCTGGGATGAAGCCCACTTGGTCATGATGGATGATCGTTTTGATGTGTTCTTGGATTCAGTTGGCGAGAATTTTGTTGAGTATTTTTGCGTCGATATTCATAAGGGAAATTGGTCTGAAGTTCTCTATCTTTGTTGTGTCTTTATGTGGTTTATGTATCAGAGTAATTGTGGCTTCATAGAATGAATTGGGTAGTGTGCCTTCAGATTCTATTTTGTTGAATAGCAAGTTGACCTTTTTAATGTGTTGATCAAAGAGCTATGTGGCTGCTGTATTTCCAGAAACTTGTTAGAAGCTGAATGCTTTCAAAAAACAAATAAACAAGAAGAGGCTTTTATTTTCCTAAAGGACTGCTGACTGCTGGGCTACACTGCTCATGACGATCTCAATTAGTGGGCGGGCGTAACAGAGAGCAATGAAGGGTCCTGTTGTAGGAAGACTGCTCAGAACAAGTTTCCAAAGCAGTGTACTGCAGCCTACCCACATCAGCACCAAAACAAAGAGTCCATCAGGGAAGATGGCTCTGTGGGTAAGGGCACTTGCTGTACAAGCAGGAGAACCTGAGGCCAAATCTCAAGCATTCATATAAAAGATTAGTGAAACATAAATAAAAAGTCTTTATGTTACTATTAAGGACTGACATTATCTTAGCATTAAACTTCATGGAATATTGGCGTTAATTTTTTTTTCCAACACAGGACACATGCCTGGATTAAAATGCCCACAAGTTACTGAAAAGCTACTGTGTGTAGATGAGTCTTTTAGTGGCCTATGCCAGGTTTGTAGTACAGGCTTTTTCTGAGGATTAAGACAACACATAAACCGGGCGGTGGTGGCACATGTCTTTCATCCCAGCACTTGAGAGGCAGAGACGGGCGGATTTCTGAGTTCGAGGTCAGCCTGGTTACAAAGTGAGTTCCAGGACAGCCAGAGCTATACAGAGAAACCCTGTCAAAACAAAACAAAACAAACAAACAAAAACAAACAAACAAAAAAACAACAACAAAAACCCATAAGACTATGTGTATATCAGGGATGTGGGGAAAACACTAAATACAAACAGGAAAGGAGAAAATGATCAGAGAGAGAAGACTTTTTAATCCATTTTAATGCTGTTTCCAATACCTAGAACAATGTTCAGGATGTAGCATGCATGACCAGATGTTTGAATGGATAAGTGATTATACATGCCAAGTACTGTACTAAATAGATTTTCACAGAAAAGGAGTGTGGGATAAAGGCAGCAATAAAAAGACAGGTTCCCATCCCATGGGGACCAGGGCATTTATTAGTGCCCACAAGTTCATGTGTATTCTCACCTCTGGCTACTTCTTGCACAAAAAGTACCTAGTGAGTTCTATTCCTCAAAGCTTTATCCTCTGAGAAGATTCTTTGTCATTGTCTCTCTAGGCTAACCTGGACATTGGATTGCAAATGCCACCTCTGCCCCTATAGCATGCATGACCACCTATGTGTAAACCTTACTTGGCAATTTTTTCCTCCTTCACCTAATTACAACAAAGAAAGTACGTAAGTTATGAACGTAACTCAACTTGTAAATTAGAATGAGAACCAACAAGGCTCTGTGTTTGTTCTACAGCATGGTATAAACCTGGGAACAGTGCAAGCATATAATCCCAGAATTTGAGAAGTGGAAGCAGGAAGATCAGAATTCAATGTCACTCTTAGCCATATTACCACTTTTGAGACCAGCCTGAACTACATGAGATCCTGTCTTGAAAATAAAATGAGGAGTGCATCTATCCACAGGTATAATGTCAGGGTGTGGCTATCACAGCAGTAGTGTGACATAAATTTCTAGACTACTTGTTTATGTACCTGGTTTGTAGTTTGTAACGTGCAGCCTACTGGTTAATCATCATGAGCTGCGGAATCAGGAGTGTCTTCTCATTTTAGATCTAAAGCATTTTGTTTCCAAGTGTCCTCCAAGGCCTCTTGTCTAGAGAAGGGATACCCCTCAACACAGGAGTTCAATCTCATGTTGTCCCTGATGACCAGATGGCCTAGGTTTCTTCAGAGGGTATGGGAGTTGACAA
>LR749506.1:4052216-4084340 GCA_902729485.2 Mus minutoides | reverse complement strand
TGTGTGTGTGTGTGTGTGTGTGTGTGTGTGTGTGTGTGTGTGGTTTGTCTTTTAGACAAGTTCTTACTGTGTATCTCAACTGGTCATATGATCCTCCTGTCTTTCCTCCCAAGTGCAGGGCTTCTAGGCACCCATCACCACGTGTAGCTTCAACTTTACTTGTGGGAAGAGAATAGGGTACATTGGTGGAGCAAGCAGAGGGCTCCTGGACTTAGTGCTGGAAAGAATAATAGAGGTAATCTCATGAAAATTCCATTTTACAGATGGAAGACTGTGGTTGGGTGAGACCAGTAAATTGCCAGTTTATAAGACTCCAATAACTCTGATTCAACTATCATGACACTTAGTCCAATCTTGCCATCTGTAATCAATTTTTCATCTCTAAATTGGAGCAAAAGCACCCATCTAAAGGGGTTGCTATAAACACCCATAGTGAAGAGCACTGGACTGAGAGTGTGTACTCTCAAACTGTGGACCACAGGACTTTACTACAAACACTTATGTTTTTATCTCACTTTTCCTTGAGTAGAAATGGGAAATGGTGTGCATACAATCAATCTTGCAGAACAGAGGACTAAGGGAAATTCTAGTCCCAGAAAACCATAGAATGTCAGCTTCCAGAAGACTGATGAGAACTGTAGCTATAAACCCACAGGGATTCATTCCCTATTTTTCGATGCAAAGTACAGTTTAGGTGGTTCACGTTTCTGAGGATGCACTCTACAAGCTAGACCCTAGTATAAATAAGTACTAGAAACTCAGGGAGGCGAAATTGATTGCAGGTGAGCCAGGTTTGGTAATGCGTCATTCTAAGCACACAGATACATACAGAGCAATGAAGCCAGTATGAGGCGGAAGTTAGAATCTCAAAGGTCCAGAGGAATCAGCCCAAGAATTACATAGAATCTGTGAGGGGCACCGTGAGCTAAGTCATCAATAGCCTTTATATTTTGGGGAGAGGTATATCAAGGGTTGAACCCAATAAAATTTTCATTTTAAAGTTAGTATTAGCTAAGATGTCCAACAACAGGAAACAATTAGTACCAGTTCCCAGGCTGCCAACCTCGTATGCACGGGAGCACTGCTTGCCCTGGCTTAGCATCTATTGCCGTACCTCTCAGAAAGATCAGAGACAGCTGCTCTGTTAGCACTGACCGGAAGTCAAACGAGATGACACAGGCAAAGCACTAGGTTTGACACAAAATCAGCTACTTTCACTTTGTTGTCTTTCAACAATTTTCTCTCAGCTTGGACCAGGTGTTAAGTTATATCACAATTATAGATGTTCCCAGAACAATGGCTAAGCCTGGTCTCTACGTTGAGACATGTGATGTTTGGGCCATTTCTCTAACTGTAGTCCTCATATTCTCCTAAATTTCCCATAACCTCCCCTGCTTCCATGCCTGGTTACCAGGTTCATTACCATGGTCCTTTCTTTAGATTCTTCAAAATGAACATTCCTGACTTCCAGGAAAGGAAGCTGGAAGCTAGATAGAGCTAGTTTGGGTTGAGGTTGAAGACCTGTGCATACCACCTCTTCCTGTACCTCTAAGTTTCGTAAGACTGCTTCCCACCACTGGTGATAACGGATGACAAGTCTTCCAGACGATGATCCTCAACCCGACTGACCCTGAGGTTTTGGCTTATTTTGGGCAGTCACAAAAAGGATCCTCTTTCATTCATGACCTTCAAATCAGACTCACATTCTCAGGTAAGACAAAAAAGGGGGGGAAAAGAACTCTCAACCACTTTTACTTTAAAGATGGGAAGATTGAGACCAAGAAAAAAAGTGTGAACCATTTGCTAAGCACTTCTGACATGGCGCCTCCAGGGACCACATTTAATCCAACTTCATAAAGAATGTGTGAGGTATGCAAGGTCACCTACCTGCTAATTGCTGCACTAAGACTCATTGGGGAATATCAGCCCTTCCCAGGGCTCTCTCCTCTCACATTGATCAAGCATGAAATAAAGGTCCTATGTAATCTGTTTTCCATGGATTAACTGACTTCCTTTGTCTACCAGCCCTCGGCAGCAATTACAATCACTCCCTCTGTACAGGTGAGGAAAGTTGACAGGAAGCAGACAGGTGACATTTCCTGCCTGAACTGTGCAACCACAGAGGCCAAAGGCTGAGATTCTAATCCTGGCAGTCTGCCTCTAGAGCCCACAATCTAAACAGCTGTACCTGACAGCCACCTCCAGGACATGCCTCTCTTTAATCTTCTGTTAGGTCTACAAGGGCATTGGGCTTTAATGGAGCAATACCCTCCACGTAAGTGAAAAATAAAATCAATTAGGAGGTGCCAAGCACAGGCGTCACAAGCCTTCAAACGGATGGCACGAAGACTTCAAATGGACCTTCAAACGTTCTTGCTTCTCCCAAGGGTCACTGGCTCTGGCTCCACCGGCACCATTAGCATAATGACAACCCTGCCTGCTGCCTCAGCCCATTCTGCCAGCGCCTGAGTGAGACACTCTGACAGCTTTCTCCCTGCTGCATGCTCCACTGGACTGCAAGCACAGCCACATTCACCCTCTGCAAGGAACCCATTCAACAACTGGCATTCCCTCGCCCTTGTAACCAGCTTGCCAGAAAGACACATGAGTCTCTGCAAATTGGCCTGATACTCAGAAAAGCAAGAAAACAATATGGAATGTGGACAAGCCTGGCAGAAAAACATCACGTCTGTATTACTCAGTATAACAACATTCGTATATCCATTGGATGTTCTATTATCAGAGTCTCACCTTCCCAAACTCCATTACTTGTTTTTCCCACTAGTTTTTCTATTTATTCAATTTACATCCTGATCTCAGCCCCCTCCTCTCCTCCCAGTCCCCCCTTTCACATAGTCTCTCCCACCAATCCCCTTCCCTTACTCTGACATACCTAATGGTATTCTGTTATGCTTGCAGGCAGAAGCCTAGCATAACTGTTCTCTGAGAGTCTCCACCAAGCAGCTGACACAAACAGATGCAGAGACCCACAGACAAATATTAGACAGATCTTGGGGAGTCTTGTGGAAGAGTTGGGGGAAGAATTGAAGGAACGTGGTTACTTCTAAGCAAAGGTGCCAGAATTCTACTAAACAGCCAACCATTTCTTTTTCACTTCTTTAAAATTTAAAAAGAAGAGCTGAGCATGGTGGCAGATGCCTTTAGTACCAGCACTTGAAAGACAGATGAAGCCAGATCTCTGAGTTCAAGGCTAGCCTATTCTACAAAGCAAGCTTCAGGACAGCAGGGGTACACAGAATAGCCCTGCCTCAAAACAACAACAACAAAAAAAAAATTTTAAAGAAAATTATTAAGATTATATTTTTCCCATACACACACACAAAAAAAAATTGTGTTCATTCTGTATATCAGCCATAGACTCTTGGGTCAACTCTTGAAGATAATTTCAGACTTGAAACAAAATAGAAAATACTTCCTTTAAACTTTTATACAAGACCTGCCTGCGAACAAGAAGACTTGGGAGTCAGAGTGAGTCTTATTTCATCCTGCAATTTGCTAAATGTATGAGCTTTGTAAGTTTTTGTCTTGATCATCCCAAGACAGAAATGATACACTTATTACTCCTTCTCTTCTTCTTCCTTCTTCTGTAAAGTGGGAATGATACAGTTATTACTGCACCAGTGTGGTGGGCTTGCCGAAAGACCAAGTGAAAGCTGCGATAAAGGTATATATATATATATATATATATATATATATATATATATATATATATATATATATATATACACATATATATATATATATACATATATATATGTGTGTGTGTGTGTCATTAACATGGTATCATCTGTTTTGATTGACAAATATGTGTCATATTCATTTGAATTACTATGACTGGAGAACTTGAATTCACTCAAGACAAAAGGAAGAAGAATTACCAGCTTCCACACATGGATGTGTATGGGTGATACTGGCTCAGGCTCACATGGACCCAGGAATTCTGTCACTGTTCTATGTTCTAGTTTCATTTCAGCTATGGTCTATGACTTGTCCTCCCTATCTCAGGCTTCCTGGAGACATCATTCCCAAGGTCAGTTCCTTATATCTCAAGGCCAAAAAACCAGCGATCTCCCATCTATACCCTCAACCCAAACTTCCAGAAGCTAGGTGTCATGGTACACCAATAATCCTAGCAGTCTGGAGGCAGAAGGGTCATCTGCTGGAGGCCAGCCTGAGCTACATAGGAAGAAAAAGAAAAAACACTTCCAGAGAAATTTCATGCATTTCAACAGTCATGGAAATGGAAAACATAGTTTGTGACCCTGTAGAACAAAAGGAATTGAGACATATTTCCTAAAGGAAGTGGAATCTTTCCAAAACAACAGAGGTTCATTACATCTGTTATCGAGATGTGAACCAATACAACAAAATTCCCTCTTAAGAATAGACACTATGTCAATCTATAATATTTGCTGTATGTATACATTATTCAACAAACTTTAAGTATATACCCATATTACAATAAAAGCTTTGTATTCGTTGTAGTCAAAGATTATTTTTATGCATCCTTCTTTCTGTCCTCCATAGTGTTTGGCATAGAATTATGTCACTGTATTAAATTGGACTGTGCTTCATTTTAAAAGCTCCAAACTTAATGACTTAGCACAAATTTCTTTATCTCTTGCACAAAGTCTGCCATGAACAATGATGGACCCTCCAGGGCAACTGTCTTAGACTCAGGCTAGGGGAAGCTCCATCACCCTGCAAGGTAACATCTCTCACCATACAGGAGAGCGCTCCAGCGCATCTTCTGTTGTAATTTTGTCCTTCGCCCCCAAAGTGACCCTTATCACTGGGTTCACAGGCCATTAGCTTGGCCCAATTACCCTTCCAAATAAATGGGAGTGCCTTTTTTTCATATCCTGGAGAAAATCAGATATGTGCTAACATTTGCCAATCCCCATTGAAATCAACTAAAATGGCAATATATGCTATACAAAGTATAATCTAACTCTTAAATATTAAGCAGACATCAGGAGGAAGAGACCCAAGGCACTGTTAGTACTTGGCACTCCCTCATTCTCTCCCCTAGCACTGCTCCCCAGCTAGCATTAGAAACACTTCTCACTAAAACCTTCATTATAGCCTGATAGAAATTAATTTCATTTGAAAGTTCAAAGTTTATTTTTTCCTCCACTCTATTAGACAGAAATGACCTTCAAAAACCCAACTATATTTAAAATCTTACTAGAGGGCAATTGTTAGGAAAAAAAATGTATTCTTTTTCTTTTCACCCTGTAATTCTGCTTCTGCAGTCTAACCTGGGGGGAAAGCAGGAGTGTAGGCAGAGGTTTAGCTAAAAGATGTTTCTCTCAGGCTGTGTGAAGCAGGAAAGAATCACCCGAAATGCCAGCAAGAGTCTGGTGGTAAATAAGTGGAAAAAAAAATACACAGCCATTCATAACCACACTCTGAAAGTGCATTCGTTAATGTGAAAATGGGCTTGTGGTACATTAAATGGAGATAAAGAGAGACTATAAAATGATGTACACGCCACATATGCTTGGGAAATAGTCTACAAAGAAATATATGAAGGAATTAATAATATTCGCTCTTGTGTGGGTGTTTTTATTTTCTCCTATTGCTAGGCTTTTCCTTAAGAACTATTATGGGGACTGCTGTTAAAATAAGTAAATGAAGTAATTTAAATTATAAACAAGTGATCTCTCTGGGCCTATCACACGCCTGCCATAACAGCCTTCTATCTTACAAACTGGATGCAGCAATTAGGTTCTACTTGGTCCAAGCTGTGCACAGTCGCTGCTGAGGAGAGGACCAGCAGGAGCACCGTGAGAAATCCTACTTCCAGTCCACAAGCCTTTCACATGCACAACTGTAAGACAAAGCAGACCAGGCCTTGCCACCTCACCCCACAACTAAGGCTCAAAGCTACTGCAGCTAGGCCAAGAACATGGACTCCATGAGAATCCAGAACTCTGACAGCCCACTGCTCTGTCCAGGAAGCCTTGCTATGTTCTAGCTGCCACTCATCAAGAATGGAATGTGAAAGGTTCCCTGGCATTGTTGAGTCCTGGTCAAACCCTTATCCAGACAGCTGCAGCCTTCTGCACCAATAGCTATCCTGTGCCAAGTGTGGCATGCCAAGGTAAGTTAGCACAGGTGAGACATGTGGAGCAGAAAGGTCTAACCTTTATTCTTCAGGAAACAAGGAGTTGCCTGAAAGCCCTACTAAGCAGGAGAATGCAGCAATCAGAGCTAAGAATGGAAAGAGAATTATCCTGAAATTAAGAACCAGTAGACCTGAAATCCTACTGGGAGCAGGGACATCCAGCTCTACCTGTCAATATCTGGAATGACCAAATAGGACTCTAGTGTAGGCCCCTTGCCTGAGAGGTCTCCTTAGGCACATCCAACAACTTCTAACTGAGCCCTGTCCCCTACACTCCATTTCAGGCCCACAATACTGCTTACATTCCCAGAGGCCTGCTGACACCAGGAATACCCAGGCTATAACCATTCCCCCACTCCAATCCCCTGCCTACCAGGAACCCCTGGGCTCACCCAGCAGAGGTGAGCTGCATCCCGGGCCCCAGTTCTGCTTGCATTCCCTGAGTTGTGCCAGCACCAGGGACTATCAGGTAAAACCCTTCCCCACAAATGCCCTGCCTACCAAATCCCCCACCCACCCAAAGCATACCCAACAGTGGTAAACTGAACCTATTCACCCCATCTTCTGGTCCACAACTCTGCCTGCATACCCAGTGGCCTGCTGGCACCAAGACATTCAGATGGCTAAAGGCAATCCTAAGAACACAATCCACAAATGCCAAGGCAATGTGGCACCACCAGAAACCAGCTATCTAACTAAAACAAGCCCTAGAAATCATAATATAGCCAAAGCACAAGAAAATGACCTTAAACCCAATCTTAGCAAGATGATAGGGGCCTTTAAAGAGGAAATGAATAAATCCCTTAAAGAAATACAGCTTCCTGTACAAGCAAACAGGTGAAAGAAATGAATAAAACTGTGCAAGACCTGAAAGTAGAAATAGAAGCAATGAAGAAAACACAAACTAAGGCAACTCTGATAATGGAAAACCTAGGAAAGAGAACAGGAACTACAGACATAAGCATCACCAACAGAATACAAGAAACAAAAGAGGAATCTCAGTTGTAAAAGATATGATAGATGAAATCGATTGTTGGGAACAAAATAGGGGGGCCCTGGGGAAGAGGGTTAAGGGAAAAACCCACACGCTACCAGAGTTTTACCTATTCTCTGGTCTTTCAGGCATGGGAGGGCTGCTATCTACCTTCCACTCATCCCTGGGTGGGCATTCAAGCCTCTTCAAGGGGTGGCCAAGGGGCAGCCCTACCTGGGAACCCTGGAGCTACTTTGCTAAAGCCACCAAGGTTAAAGGAGAGAGGGATGAGCAAAGAGAGGTTCCCAACACCTGCAAGAGTGAGTGCAGTGGATCTTGATGAGCAGAGACTCTCTGGTTTTAGAGCTTTATTATAGAAATGCAGGGAGAAAGAAAGAAGGTAGGAGAGGGGGAAAGACTAGAGAGAAAGAGAGTAAAAGGGAGAAAGGAAAGGAGGAGAGAGAGGAGAGAAGACAAAGAAAAGAAAGAGAGGAGTGAGAGAAGTGAGAGGTAAGAGAACAAAGGAGTGAGAGAGCGAGGTAGGAGGCCTAACAGCCCCTTTTATGGTCTTCACTGTTGCTAGGTAACTGGGGAGGAGTTTAGCCTGAAGGTCAGAAGCTTGGGCCATTGCCTACAGTGACTTCTAGCCATGCTTCTCCTGTGGGGGCTGTGGGGGGCCATAACTTAGGCAGGGGCCAGAGTTCGAGGAGCATGAGGGAATGCCTACCATGTCATGAAGGTGAATTATCACCCTTTGGGGTTCAGACCTCAGCTCAACTGGAGACCAGCCTGTCTGTGCATAGCCCAATTCCCCACAATCNCAAACAAACAAACAAACAAACAAAGGAGATCAAGGGATGCAAACTGGAAAGGAAGAAGTCAAAGACTCACTATTCACAGATGATAAGATAGTATACATAAGTGACTCCCAGAATTCTACCAGAGAACACCTACAGCTGATAAACACCTCCAGCAAAGTGGCTGGGTACAAAATTAACTCAAAAATCAGTAGCTCTTTTTTATATAAATGATATATGGGCTAAGAAAGAAATTAGGGAAGCAACACCCTTAGCAGTAGCCACAAATAATAAACTATCTTGGTATAACTCTAACCAAGCAAGTGAAAGACATTAGAAATGACAAGAACTTCAAGACTTTGAAGAAAGAAATTGAAGAAGACATCCGAAGATGGAAAGCTCTCCCATGCTCATTCATGGGTTGGTAGGATTAACATAGTAATGGCCATCTTACTTACCAAAACAATCTACAGATTCAATGCAAGTCACATCAAAATTCAAACACAATTCTTTATAGACCTTGAAAGAGCAACTCTCAACTTTATATGATAAAAACAGGAGAGCTAAAACAATCCTGTACAATAAAAGAACATCTAGAGTTATACCATCACTGATTTTAAACTGTACTACAGAACAATAGTAATAAAAAACTGGCCATAGTATTGGCATAAAAACAAACTGATTGGTCAAAGAATTTGAATCAAAGACCCAGAAATAAACCCACCTACCTATGGACACTTTATTTTTACAAAGAAGCCAAAACTATACAGTAGAAAAAAGATCCATCACATAATCAGCCACCAAATGCAGACACTACTGCATATGCCAACAGGATATTGCTGAAAGGACCCTGATATAGCTTTCTCCTGGGCAGCTTTGACAGTCCCTGACAAAAACAGAAGTGGATGCTCACAATCATCTATAGGGCAGAACACAGGGTCCCCAATGAAGGAGATAGAGTACCCAAGAGCTGTAGGGGTCTGCAACCCTATGGATGGAACAACAATATGAACCAATCAGAACCCCCAGAGCTCATGTCTCTAGCTGTATATGTATTAGAAGATGGCCTAGTTGGCCATTATTGGGGAAGAAAGGCCCTTGGTCTAGCAATGTTTATATGCCCCAGTACAGGGGAATGCCAGGGCCAAGTATTGGGATTGGGTGGGTAGGGGAGCAGGGCAGGGGGGAGGGTATAGGGGACTTTTGGGATAACACTTGAAATGTAAATGAAGAAAATATCTAATAAAAAAAAGAAAGAAAGAAAAAAGAAAGCATCTTCAAAAAATGGTGCTAGTCTAACTGGATTCCTGCATGTAGGAGAATACAAATAGATCCATATTTATTACCCTGCACAATACTCAAGTCTAAGTTCATCATAGACCTCAATGTAAAACTGGATACACTAAATGCAATAGGCGAGAAAGAGGGGAATAGCTTTGAATCCATAGGCGCCAGAGAATTCTCAACATAGGAATCTTGAATGTCTGAGAAACACTTAAAGAAATGCTCAACATTCTTAGTGATCAGAGAAATGCAAATCAAAATGACCCTGAGACTCCATCCACCTTATACCAATCAGAATGGCTAAGATAAAAAAATTCAAGGACAGCACATGCTGGCAACAGTGTGGAGCAAGCAGAACACGCCTCCATTGCTGGTGGGAGTACAAATTTGTACAACTATTTTGGAAATCAATTTGTCGGTTTCTCAGAAAATTGGGAATAGATATTCCTCAAGACCCAGCTATACCACTCTTGGGCATTTACCTAAAAGATGCTCTACCATACTTGCTTGACTATTTTCATAGCAGCTTTAATCAAAATAGCCAAAAACTGGAAGCAACCTAGATGTCCCTCAACTGAAGAATGAATAAAGGAAATGTGGTTCATTTATACAGTGGAATACTATTCAGCTATTAAAAACAAGGACAGCATGATACTTTCAGGCAAATGAATGGAACTAGAAAATATTATCCTGAGTGAGATAACCCAGACTAAGATAGACACACCTAGTAATTACTCACTTCTAACTACTTAGCCATAAAGTAAAGGGTAACCATGCTACATTCCACAGGCCCAAAGAAGCTAAGTTAACAAGGAGAACCTAGGAAGGATCTTTGCATCTCACTGAGAAGGGGAAATAAATGTGGGAGAAGTAAAGGGAGGGAACCAAGTGGGGTGGGGTGGGGAGGGGAACAGAAGGATCAAGTGTAGGGGAAATGGAGGGAGTCAGAACTGGGAGAGAGACCTGGGAAAAGGGGAGGGTCATCTCTGGAACTAACTAGAAACCTAGGACAAGGGAAACTCCAAGGAACCTTTGAGAGTGACCCTAGCTAAGACTCCTAGCAATAAGGAACATAGAACCTGAAATGGCCACCTCCTGTAACCAGGCAAGAATTCCAGTGGAGGGATGTTGGGAACAAAATAAAGGGGGGGGGGAGGCCTGGGGAGCCTGGGGAAGAACGGAAGGGAAAAGATGCCCACTTCCCCGCCAGAGTTTCCCTATTCTCTGATCAGTCAGGCATGGGAGGGCTGCTACCTACCCTATCCACTCATTCCCTGGGTGGGCATTCCTCTAACCCAATCTTCAGGGGGTGTCCAAGGGGCAGCCCTGCCTGGGGACCCTCCCACCCCCTTAAGCTACTTTGCTAAAGCCACCAGGGTTATGGGAGAGAGGGAACTGGGAAAAGAAGTTCCCAACACTAACCAGAGTGTGCAGCAAAACTTGAAGGAGCAGAGCAGAGACTCTCTATTCTTTAAGAGCTTTATTATAGAAATGCAGGGGAAAGAGAGAAGGTAGGAGAGAGAGAGAGAGAGAGAGAGAGAGAGAGAGAGAGAGAGAGAGAGAAGGTTAGAGAAAAAGAGAGGGAAAGAGAAAGGAGAGAGAAGAGGAGAAGACAAAGAGAAAGGGAAGAGGAGAGAGAAGTAAGAGGTATGAGGACAAAGGAATAAGAGCAAGAGAGCAAGGTGCGGGCTGAGCACCCCTTTTTATGGTCTTCACTGTTGCTAGGTAACTGGGGAGGAGTTTAGCCTGAAGGTCAGAAGCTTGGGCCATTGCTTACATGACTACTGACCATGCTTCTCTTGTGGGGGCTGTGGGAGGTGGTACCTTAGGCAGGGGCAGGAGTTCCAGGAGCATGAGGGAATGCCTACTCTGTCATGTAGGAGAATTATGACTATGCAGGTTCAGACCTCAGCTCGACTGGATACCAGCCTGAAATTCCCCACAGAGGGATAGGAACACCAACTCACCCACAAAACCTGCAACCCATAATTTGTTCTGCCTACAAGATTTTCAAGGTATAAAAGTGGAGCAGAAATTGAGGGAATGGTCAACCAATAAGCCCAGCTTGAGACACATGCCATGAGAAAAAGCCCAGTCCTGACACTATTAATGATACTATTAATTTTCCTACACTTGCAGACAGGAACCTAGCATAATTGTCCTCTGAGAGGTTTCACCCAGTGACTGATGGAAACAGATACAGTGACACACAACCAAACTTTAGGCAGAGCTCGGAGAATCTTATGGAAGACAGGAAGAAGGATTGAAGGAGCCTGAGGGGGTCAAAGGACACCACAAAAAAATCTACAGAACCAACTAACCTAGGTCCATAGGAGCTCACAGAGACTGAACCACCATCCAAAAAACATGCATGTGATGAGCCTAGGCAGGCCCCTTTCACATATGTAACAGCTATGCACCTTGGTCTTTACATGAGAACCCTAACTGGAGCAGGTGATCTCTGACTCTGTTGCCTGCCTTTGGATCCCTTTCTTCCAACTGAGCTGCCTTGTCTAGGCTCAATAGATGTTTCTAGTCCTACTGCTTCTTGGTATACCAAAGTGGGTTGATATCCATGGGAGGTCTTCCCTTCTCTGAGAAGAAAGGGAGGGGGTATATGGGGAGGATAGGTAAGAGGGAAGGACTGGGAGAAGAAGGGGGGAGGGAAGCTGCAATCAAGATGTAAAAGTAAATTAATAATTAAAAAATAATCAGTAGAGGTAAACAGGACCAGACTAAACAAGAAAATTAATCAATAAGAAGGCTGTCGTTGTCATCTAGACAATAGAAAATAATGTTCAAAGTTTGGAGCTAAAATGAAAGGATGGACCATCCAGAGAGTGCCCCACCCAGGTGGTCCATCACATAATCAGCCACCAAATGCAGATACTACTGCATACGCCAGCAGGATATTGCTGAAAGGACCCTGATAAAGCTGTCTCCTGTGAGGCTTTGACAGTCCCTGACAAATACAGAAGTGGATGCTCACAATCATCTATAGGGCAGAACACAGGGTCCCCAATATAGGAGCTAGAGAGAGTACCCAAGAGCTGTAGGGGTCTGCAACCCTATGGATGGAACAACAATATGAACTAATCAGAACCCCCAGAGCTCATGTCTCTAGCTGCATATGTATTAGAAGATGGCCTAGTTGGCCATTATTGGGAAAGAAAGGCCCTTGGTCTAACAATGTTTATATGCCCCAGTACAGGGAATGCCAGGGCCAAGTAGTGGGAGTGGGTGGGTCGGGGAGCAGGGTGGGGGGGGAGGGTATAGGGGACTTATGGGATAACACTTGAAATGTAAATGAAGAAATTATCTAATAGCAAATAAATAAATTTTTTAAAAAAGAAAATAATGTTCGAATAGAGCAGAAGAACCTGAGTTATGGATGGTATCAGCTTCATTATTAATAATGGTTACATGTTGCTCAAAAATGCTTCATTAAGTAATCCCATGGTTGTGTGGACATTATTTTGTGTGCTTATATAAACATCTCTATGGTGTCACTGAATGCTATAACCTTAGATACTATCATCACATATGTGGTTCAGCATTAAACAACACATCATTATGTGGCACACAATGGTATTAGTAGTAGCTGCCATTTGTTGAGCATTTATGGGCAAGATACTTTACTAGTGATTTGCATAATGATCCCATTCAATCTGCAAATTAAACCCACAGTGCAGGCATTATATGTATCCTTATTTGAAAGGTCTAGGAAATAGGTCACTTATCCAAGTCTACACCTCTGATATACAGCAGTGATTCCAATTTGCAACCATATAATTTCAAAGCTCATCCTCTGTACTAGCTGCTAAGAGTCAGTGAAAGAAGGAAGTGGCTGGATGATGAGGAAGAGATAAAGAGTCACATTATGAAACCATGGGGTACCATGGACTATTCATATAGACAAAGACAGTATACTTGGAAAAGGGTGAGGACAGAAAGTGAATCTTTAGAGCCTGTCATTAAAGAAGTTGATGCCCTGAGCTAAGCTAGCTCATGTCGAGAACATAGAGAGCAGATCGACTTGGAGGGAACTCTGTGTAACCTCAAATGCTAAAAAGACAGGGAAGCATCTTCCAAACAATGTGTAATCCGGGGAGTAGAAAATGTATAAATAAATGGGGTCAAGAAAACAAATAATGACAAAAGTTTCAAAAGCAGAGGGTGGGTTCGCTATTGTCACATGCTGCACTTCTGACAGTAACAGAGAGGTTAGTGTTTTCACGTCATCGCTACATGTCATCGCTACATGTCATGTACTAGACTAAGCACTTTTAGGAAATTAACTCATTGGATCCTCATATCAATCTCATGAGGTGGGCACAATTACCATCCCTCTTTCTACCCATCCCAGTGCCATAGTTTATGAGAGGTGGAGTCAAACAGTGTTCTCCAAACTGGTATTCACAGCCCCTACTATGTATTGTCTCCCAGAGTAGTAACTAGAGCTTTAAAAGATGTATTTTTTTAACTTAGTGTGTTTGGTGTTCTTCTTGCTGTATATTTGTGCACCATATGTGTTCTTGGTGCCTGCAGAAGCCAGAGAAGGGGTTTGTAGTCGTTGGAATGAAGTTATAGACAGTTGTGAACTGTCGCGTTCGTGCTAAAACCTGAACCTGGGTCCTCTGCAAGAGCACTTGAGTACTTGTTCTCAACCACTATTGTTCTCAGCCAGGCATCATTTTAAATAGTAACTCATAACAACCGCACTAAGTAGGTACCATTTTTATTCCTATTGGGCAGATGGGTAACCAAGCCATGGAGCAATTGCCTGGGATAAGATGCCTAAGTAGGACTATGAGGCAGAGTGAACTCATCCAGGAAGAAACTAAGAAATTGTCAGTAAGTGGATGGGTAAAGGAGATCTATTCAAAACCTACTCCATTCAGGAAATCATAATCAAAATTAAAAGGATAAATGTAAAGTTAGAAGTCAATGGAAATTTATGAATTATAAAACTCCATTGTTATAAGAGACTTGATATGGTTACTAATGCCACTCACCAAATGCCAGCTACATGGTAAAATTTACTTTCTGACTCCTCATGTTTGTGTAATGTTGTGAAACTAGTTCTGTCCAATGACTCATAAGAGAGCAAAACATATGTCACTTCTAGCCCAGTTGATTGCCAGTGGGATACCATGCTTTCTCTCATCACAGAAATCTGCAGCAGTGGCGTCTACTCTACCAACACGAGTCCAGAACAAGGGGACATGGACTGGGTCCTTGCTGCCCCTCAGTAAACATGTGACATGAATGACCACAGACATCACTATAGTAGCTATGACCACTGATATAAAGCTTTAAGAAATACTTAGATGAGCCTGGCAGTGTGGGTGAGTACCTTTAATCCCAGCACAGGCAGATCTCTGAGTTCTGCTTGACAGAGTGAGTACCAAGATAGCCCAAACTACACAGAGAAACCCTCTCAAAAAAAAAAAAAAAAAAACTAAATTTTAAAAAACAGAAGAGAGACAGAGAAAGAGAGATGGGGAGGAAGGGAGGAAGAGGAGAGGAAAGGAGAGAAGAGGAGAAGAGAGAGGGGGAGGGGAGAAAAGGAGAAGAGAGGATACCTGGATGACAATTTTAAGAACACAAGAGGAAAGAGAGCCGCTCAACCTCACCGAGGATATATAGAGGGTAAGATGTCAAGTCTCTGTCATTCCATTCAGCTTTCTTACCCTACACCCCACTAAGCATTGCACACATCTCCCAACTCACTGTTCCTCCTGGGGAGGTGATGGGGCAGTGCGCAGAGGTGTGGGGAGTGTGAGCCCACATGCGCCTCTGTGTGGGCCAGCAGGGAACATCAGTGTCCTGCTCAATCGCTCCCCACCTTATTCCTTGGTGATAAGGTCTCTCACTGAACCTTGAGCTTGGCCTTGTGGCTACCCTAGCTGGCCAGAGCACAAAGGATCCCCTGCCTCTGTCCCCTAGGCATTCCTGCCTTTTACGTGGATGCTGGAAAAACAAACTCAGGTCCTAATGCTTACACTGTGCACAGCAAGCATTCTCAACAGAGTCAACTCCCCAGCCGCTTGTTGCTCCTCTGCTAATGTGCATCATATTCTGTTTCTAGAAGTTAATGCAAATGAGTACAACTGAGCTAATTATTGCCTAGCTCATCCAGTCTCTATTGCAATACACTCAGAATACAGTCATCTCAGGATGCACAGGAAGAGGTGCGGAGGAAAACCTTGCTCTATTATTTATAGAATCAAGGCTAATTGAATTAAGTTTTGACAGAAAGCATTCAATTTCTCTGACAGTTGCCACCCTCTTCTCCTACACCTTAGAGCTCCTGGTGGTAACTGATTCCACTCCATCTTCCCCCTTGATATATTAGGGCTATAAAATAAGGAGAGAGCAAGTCACCTTCAAAGAGGTCTTTTGTCGTTGCAATAACTAGAAGTAATTTATGGGCCCCCAGAATCGCGGGTTTTCTCGCTCTGACTCGGCAAGCAGACGGAAATCACAATCCAGATGCCGGCAGTCAATCAGAAGGTCAAAGTGACTCCAAAAGAGATCGGTCTTCTAGAACCTACAAGGAAGCAGCAGTGCTCACACTCACAGAGGCAGTCAGCAAAGACTTCATACTGAAGCTATCACTTGCATGTATGGGGATTCAATTCTTCTTTAACGTATCCTGGGATATTTTCTTTACACCCATGCTGAAGCTCCAGGTCTCCCCCATCTTTTAAGGCTCAGCTTAATTTGTGTATTTTTTTTTTTTTAGGAAACTCTCCCTGATTATTCAAGTCTGTGGTGTGTATCATATACTCCAATGTTACAATTCTCTTGGTTCTTGTTCTCCGTTAGTATATATTCTTTGTTCACACCCAGACTCTATAGATAAGATTTTCATGAAAACAGGTTTCACCTCATGTGCCAATCCCCAACTACTTGGGCTTTCTCAAATTTTTAAAGCTAGATTTTTATAAAAGGGTTTTTTTTTTAATGATTTGTTTTGCTTTCTTGGTTTTCTTATTATGCGTACTTATTTATTTTGAGGGTGTGTGGGAGCCTGCAAATGCCTTAGCATGTATGTGGAGGTCACGGGAGTCAATCCTCTCCTTCTAGCACATGTTTTCTGGGGATTGAACTCTGTCTGGTTTGGTAGTGCTTTTGACATTTGAGCCATCTCACCAGCCTGGAAGAGGTGGGTTCTGCCACATCAGCCCTCCACTGTTGGTGAATCCTAAGTGTTAATTCCCTAGTAATTCCTCCTGGCCAGGGCATTAAAACTAATGGTTTTCAAAGTGTTTGAATCTCTGCATTGATTTTGATGAATTTCAAAGGTTTTGAAGACTTCATGGCCTTCTCATGGTAAAATATTTACACTCTAAGGATTACCAACTTCTTATTTAAAACTGCCTAATAATGTTGGAACCAAAAAAAGGTAGTTCCATGGCCAACTTCCTGGCAATGTTTTATATATATTTATATAAGGCATGCTTATATACTTATATATAAGGTATACTTATACCTCAGCAGAGCAAAAAGCAGAGAGAGACTAATCCCAATGCATGAGTTGACTAGAACCCTCGAGGTTCTTGGCTATAACTCCAGCAACCTTCCTCCAACTAAGACACACCTCCTAAAGGCTCTACAGCCTCCCCAAACAGTACTGTCACTAGAACTAATTACTCAGACACATGAGCCTATGGGTATCATTTCTAATTCAAATCATAAGAGTCTAGTACTGACCCCCGTAAACTCATGGCCATCTTGTAATCTAAGAAGCATTTAGTTCAACTTCAAATTTCCCTTTAGTCCTACAGTTTCAATGCTTTTTAAAAAGCCAAGTCTAAAAACTCTCTGAGACTCAAAAGGAAACTCAAAGGTCCTATAAAATCAAGCCACAAGATACACTGGGGATATACAATAGTAGAGAGTACACAATACAAGTCTAGAAAGGAAAAACAGGAAAAGGACCAGGAAAGATGAGGACAAAGAAAAACCAATACCCAACAGGCCAAATACCAAATTCTTTAGTTCAATGATCAGTCTCTAAGGCTCACTGTGGCCTTGTCGAGATTCTAAACGGCTTGGCTGCCTCCAGCATATGTGACCTATCAGGAACCAACTTAGCAAGGTACTTGAACTTTTTTTTCTTTGCAACTATTCCATGATCCCAGCATCTGCAACATCTCCATTGCAGCCTAGGCTTCACCTTCAAAGCTTCATACACCACCTTCTCAGGAATGTCCCACAGGGGATTTGGAGCCTGCTATAAGCTTCCATGATATCCCCACTCTTTTGGGGTTTTCTTTTTTTAATTGAAAATTGATTTATTTCTTACAATTATTCTGAGTCTCTTCCCCCAATCCATCCTCCCACTCCCCACCCACCCAATTCCATACCCTTTCTTTCTCTCTTGTTAGAATACAAACAGACATCTAAAGAAATAGTAATAATACATACTAAGATAAAAGAAACCAAATAAACCACAATAGGCACAACAAAGAAACAGAGAAAAAAAGCCAAAGAAAAGGCACAAGAAACAAAATATATGATACACTGCTACACAGAGAAATCCCATTAAAACAAAACTGGAGGGGCTGGTGAGATGGCTCAGCGGGTAAGAGCACCCGACTGCTCTTCCGAAGGTGATAAGTTCAAATCCCAGCAACCACATGGTGGCTCACAACCATCCGTAATGAGATCTGGCTCCCTCTTCTGGAGTGTCTGAGGACAGCTACAGTGTACTTACATATAATAAAATAAAATAAATCTTTAAAAAAAAAAAAAAGAACACATTTTAAAAAAAAAAAACTGGAAACCATCCTATACAAGCAAAAGATCTGTAAGGGAAAAACAAACAAACAAACAAAGCATTGTAAGACAAAAATGAAAATAAAAACAAAACAACAAAAACAAACAAAAACCTCTAAAATGTTGAGTTCATTCTGTGTTGGCCATCTACTCCTGGGCATGGGACCTGTATACCCAGTGAGACTCCATTGGAGAAAACTAATTTTGTTTTGTGAGTGACTATCATCTGGAGATTGCTTGTGTGTTAGGAATGGAGGCTTGCATCTGCTTCCCCTCTCAGCCCTGGGATTAGACCCATGCAGGCCCTGTGCATGTTGCCACGGTCTCTGTACATTCATTCATACGTGCACATGCATCCGTATGTTGAATGTAGAGGGCCTTGTTTCTATGGTGTCTCCATCCCCACTGACTCTTACAATCGTCCTTCCTCTTCCACATAGTTCTCCTCTTCAGTGTGGTTCCCAGAGCCTTAGGGGAGACATCCCATTAGGACTGCCTCTCTTGTGCTTTGATACTTTCAAGTTCCTCTAAGAGTTATGAAGGCCTGAAGAGTTTAAGCGAGCTCCATGGGACCAAGGCTTTAAGACTTGTACCTTTGAGGAATACTCCGGATACAAACTAGAGTACTAACATTTCTTAAAGCATGTACACACACACACACACACACACACACATACATACACACACAAATCAGGATATTAGGAATGCTACAATAAATGTCTAAAGACATCCATTTCAATAAACTTATCTTTAAAATTTTACTCAGATTTCATGGAGCTGGAGAGATGGTTCACTGACTGCTCTTCCAGAGGTCCTGAGTTCAATTCCCAGCAACCACATGGTGGCTCACAACCATCTGCCATGGGATGTGACGCCCTATTTTGGTGTGTCTGAAGAGAGCAACACTGTACTCACATGTGTAAAATAAATAAATCTTTTTTTTTAAATCTTGCTCAAATTGCATATGCTACATTTTGTTTCATGACACACAGTGAGTATTCACGTGAGCTGAGCAGAGGACATCAGTTTTTTAACAGAGAAAAGCTGAAGGAAGCAGAAACAGGAAGTGAAGAGTGGACTGGTCATTTCTAAGCTACTTTCCTTGTAATGTAGAGAGGGAAACAGTGGGTTAGCATCGGGTTGCTTGAAGGTTGGTGGGTTGGTTGGTTGGTTGGTTGGTTGGGTTGGGTTGGTTGGTTTGGGTTTTTTAAGGATTAAAAACGAAATGCAGCGAGCTTCGTTCTCACGCTGAGTGAAACTGGGCTGAGTGCTTAGAAAGTTCTAGTAAACAGCTCATTTGGGATTGGTGTTGTGCAAACTTTAGCAAGTGACAGCATTTTGCTTCAGTTCTTTGTGCCTAGTACAGAACCTGAGTCCAAAGCTATCCACAGATCTAATACGGAATAAACACAAGAATCTACTGAACGTACGTTTAGGAAATATGAGTGTGTTCCCTATTGTAAGACTTCTCAGAATTTTTATGACACTAGAAAAATTACTAACTTATTGAAAAGGACCCTAGAAGAGAAATAATACCACCTCCTTGGCTCTAAGCCGTCTTCAACTAAAAGCATCTGTGTTCTTCAGAACATGTTTAAAATGCCTGTCACTTATTTACATTTGTCTGGATTTATTAGTGTATAAAATAACAGCTTCCATTATAACCTTTTTTACACTAAGGCTTGATGACAGGGCCTCATGAATACTAGACACACTCTCTCCCACTGATAAGCCACAGCCATTTCCACAGTTTATTTTGAGACAGGTCCTAGTTCAGTTGCCCTAGCTCACATTGAATTTTCTCTGTAGCCCAAGTAGGCCTTAAAGCTTATCTTCCTGAGTATCTAGGGTTATAGGCTTAGCCACTGGGCCTGGCTTTGCTAAGGTATATATGTATACGTATGTATATGCATGTATACATATGTATACATTGTATATATGCAACCTGTACCTTGCTCCCTCTTCTTGCTCCTTACTGCTGTGTTTCATCTTCCTTCCCATAAACAGCCCGCCGTCTACTAAGATATAATTTTTTTTATTTAATGTTTCAATGTTTTTCAACAATGAGAAAAAACATGTCATTTAACTTTTAGAGCTTTGTTTCTTTCTTTTAGCATGATGACCTCCAGGTCTGTCCATTTTCCTATAAATGACATAAGTTTAGTCTTCATTATAGTTGAGTAAAACTCCATTGTGTATATATACCAAATTTATTTCCATCTCTTGATAGGGCCCTTCATCTTTATCTCAAGTTGTCAGCAGGATTCAAGTTCTGGTTCTAGTAAAATTGGTCCTGTGGCTACACAGGAGTCCTTGAATCCCAGTCACATTCTCTTATATGATTCTAATAAGGCCTCTCTTCAGAGTGTCGTGAGGATAGAATGAGACAAGTCAGTGGTCCTAATTCATAGTAAACATGCAGTAAAGGTTAACTGATGTTGCCAATGAAAAAGAAAGTCGGGAAAATCTAAAGTCAAAATAAAATGTGATCAGTTGGCCTCCCTGGAAAGCACATTCTGAGAAGGAACGTAGCATGCAGGAGGAATATAAAGGAATCTCTGTGTAACCACAGAGGTTAATTCTGAAACCTGATTAACAGGAGGTGAGAGCAAGGGAGTAAAAGAGAAAGAGTTGGGGACTGGAGAGATGGCTTAGCAGTTAAGAGCACTGGCTGCTCTTCTAGAGGTCCTGAGTTCAATTACCAGCAACCACATGATGGCTTACAACCATCTGTAATGCTATCCAATGCCCTCTTCTGGTATGTCTGAGGACAGCTACAGTGTAGTCATATATAAAATAAATAAATAAATCTGGGCTGGAGAGATGTCTCAGCGGTTAAGAGCATTGACTTCTAAGAGCAGTGGTTAAATCGCTTCTCGGCCTTTTGGCTAAGATCAAGTGTAGAGCAGTGGTTAAGAGCATTGATGAGGTTCTAGAGGTCCTGAGTTCAATTCCCAGCAAACACATGGCCCTTCTTCTGGTGTGTCTGAAGACAGCTACAGTGTGCTCATATAAATAAAATGAATAAATCTTTAAAAAAGAGAGAGAGAGAAAGTTTTACCAGAAAGCCCTCAGAATCAACCAACCTGTAGGGGCTCATAGAGACTGAACTCCCAATCAGGGAGCCTGCTGGGACTAACCTAGGCCACATATATTAGAGTTGTGTAGCTTGATCTTGTAGGACTCCTAACAGTGGTAGCAGGAACAGTCTCTGACTCTGTTGCCTGCCTTTGGAACCCTTTTCCCCTATTGGATTGCCTTGTCTAGCCTTAATGGAAGAAACTTACTGCAACTTGATATGCCATGGCTCATTGACAGCCATCAGGTTGCCTTTCTCTGAAGAGATAAATGGGGGAGGAGTGAATTGGGGCTTGGGGGGACTTGGAGGAGATGAGGGAGAAAAAATTATAGTTGGAATGTAAAATAAACTTCAAAAATCAAAGAGAGAGAGAAGTTCTGTGGTGTAGTTCAATGATAGCCAACATCTAAAACTGCCTGGAGTTGAATGCTCTCTCAGATCACCACCAATCCTCCACTACCACCACCACCCCACACTGCTTTCCCCAGCCCCACTCCCCATTTCACTCCCTACCCCAACCTCTGATGCCCCACCCCCACCCCAACAGAGGTTGAAGAATCTAGGTCCTTATAATTCGTGTGGATCAGGAAAAGCTAATCCTGGGAAGAACTTACTTTAGGTAAAGCAACTCTCTGCTACTCAAGGAGCTTTTCAGAGAGCCACCAACACTTTCAGCAACCAGAACATGACCCCCATTCAAGGCAAGCTGAGTAGCATATACAGAGTCCTCCATCTACCCTGGGAATAAATACGTAAATAGTCAAAAAACAAAACATTCCTGTGACCCTCTGGGAAGAAGGAAGGGATTCTGCAGACATCAACTGAATCTAGTCATTTGTCCATTCATCACTTTTTAAATGCCTGCCATATGTCAAGCCGGGAGGTATGGCGCTTATGAAGCAGGTCCTGAGACTATAGCAATTACAATAATAATGCTTTTTCTTTACTGTTTCTAAGGAATGGAAGTGAAGATAGGAAAACAGAGACGAGATATCAAATCACTTGAAGCCAGGATATATTCTCAGGTGATCTGTCACTTGTCAACCCAGTATGAAAAGGTGTTAATTTGAATGAAGAAAGGGGCAGAACAATTTCTTCCCCTAGCAATACATCAAGCTGTTCTCCTGGTGACCTAGCAGGCTTGGCAAACTGTGTACACTGTACAAAATTGAATTCCCAGGTTTGGGGAAGCCTAGGCAGGCTCATGGTACATGAGGATTTATTGCTTTTACTCACTTAAAATGCCTCCCACTAAATTTGTTGTGCCCTTCTCCCCCTGCCTATGGCCCCGAGTTAAGCACTGCCAGGCAGGGTAGAGCAAAGGTTAACAACACACCAAATAAAGCAAAACGCAACCCCAAGCAGACAGGCTCTGGCTTCAAGGCAGCTGCAGAGCTTCTTCCTGCCCCTCAAATGCTTGGCTGTGACCCTCTCTCCACATTAGTGCCTTCAGCCCTTAGATCCCACCCCACCCACCCTGAAACCCTTCCTTCTTCTCCATCTTATCACGTAGTATGTTGTCTCATGACCCCTCAAGTGCTATTCTTTAGTTAATGCTTACTTTGCCATCAAACTCATCACTATATGTTGATGAGGTTCAGGGTAAGACTGTCCATAATCACTGTGAAAGCTTAAACTAGGACTGGAGAGATGGCTCAGCAGTTGGGAGCACTGGTTGCTCTTCCAGAGACTCAGGTCCAATTCCCAGCTCACAGCTATCTGTAACACCAAGCTCTGACACCCTCACACTGACATGCATGCAAGCAAAACACTAATGTGCATAAAAAGAAAGAGAAAAAAGAAAGCCTAGACTATATCTCCTCTCTGTGTGCCTTTTTAACATGGGATTCTTTTGAGCTGGTGATTTTTTTTTAAGATTTATTTATTATTATAAATAGGTACACTGTAGCCACACACCAGAAGAGGGTGTCAGATCTCATTACGGACGGTTGTGAGCCACCATGTGGTTTGCTGGGATTTGAACTCAGGACCTTCAGAAGAGCAGCCAGTGCTGACAAAAGCAAGGGGTTCAACCAACTCTAGCTCAATTAATCACTAAATTTACTGTTGGTTACTTACAGGGGAGTGGGTGAGTGGTAACTTACAGGATCAAAACAATCCATGAACAGCTATACCACCCAAGAGTGTAGCAATTATGAACCACCTGTATATCCCTGAGCAGGAGCAGGGTCTTAGGAGCCTCACTTTCTCCCTTAGACCTCCTGCTGTGAGAGAACATTAATAACCTCGATCTTGGCAGGGTCATGTCGGGTAATCACATGTCACTGCCTTGTCAGTTTTCAGATGACAGTTACAGTACCACACAGTGCTTACATAGAAGCAATCTTGCTTTACTTAATCTGAGAGACACCTCAAAGTGTTTCTTATAAACAAAAGGTAGACCGTATCAACTGACCTACTCATGCAGCTCAGGTTTATAATCTCTGCACTTGGAAAGTGGAGGTTGATGGACAGATGAAAGTTCAAGACCAGTCTGAGCTACATAAAGTCCCGGCCAGCATGGGTTATATGAGACCCTCACAGAGAGACAGGCAGGCAGACAGGCAGACAGACAGACATACATACTCACTCTCAGGCCACCAAGTCTGACCTGAATTCAATCCCCAGGACCTACATAGTGGAAAGGAAGAACTGTCTCCTAGCTGTTATTCTCTAATGCACACACACACACACACACACACACACACACACACACACACACACACACTAATGTCTCTTTAATTCTCAACTAAATAAAGAGCATTTCCTGATGTTAAAACCTATGATAAGAAAAGGCTTCTGTCTAGGAAACTGAGGACAAAGTGGGAGACCTGCTCTTTTCTAAAAGAAAATGGCAGAGGTGATCTGGAAAAGGGAAGATGGTGGGAACTGGAAGGAATGGGGTGGCGGGGGGAACTGTGGTAGGATGTATTGCATAAGAGAAAGGAGGAGGGGGGATGATCCTGCACCTAGAGGCACTGTAGAGGTGTGGCTGCTCTGTCACGGGTGGCAGAGAAAAGAGAGGCTATGTCTATGCTCAGTGTTCTGGCCTGTAACATTTGAATGATTAGTAGTCTAACACTCCCTGAAAGAAGCAGACCTGAGGTGACCACCAGTCTAGTGATGCACAGACCCAGATAGGCTCCCATGGAGCAAGCCAGAGATGAGATGAACCCCTACCTAGGGCCAAATGGCCCAGTAAGAAAGAGCCAGAGATTAGAACCTTGCCAAGGGCCATTGCCCACCTCCTTCAGGGGTGAGCCTGAGACAGATGGTCCCCACATAGGTCCACATAGGTGGCCCCGGTGAGGAACAAGCCCATAACAATTATCTGTCCTGCACCATGGGGCCCGGACAGGGAGTACATACCACCAGTCTGGCACCACACAGGCCTGGGGGTTGGGGGCAGACCATGCTCAAGATGAACCCTGCTTGGTACCATAATGCACAGGTAGAGAATGGCACTCCTGAGACCACTCCTGAGATGACCCTAGACATTCAAAGACCCTGAGTGCCACAAAGAAGAGCTCAGTCCTGAGCTGCTCCGTCCAGGGAGTGGCACTATTAAAGAGTGTGGCCCTGTTGGAGTAGGTGTGGCCTTGTTGGAGTAGGTGACATGTTGATGGCATTGTGAGAGAATTGGCCCTGGGGACTGAGAATAGGAGAGTTGACCCTTCCTCTAGCCAGCTGCAGTACTAGGGAAAGTGGCCCTACACATTGCCCAGAAAGCACAGTAAAGCTGGCCCTGGTTGTAGGAGTTGTGGGTAAGCTAATCCTGAGGGTATAGCATGGGAGAGCTGGCCCTGCCATCATCTGTCATGCAAGTGGCTTGGATGAGGGAGAGATATACCTTTTCCCCCTCCCCCTTGCCACCTAAGGCAGAGGGAGACCTGGTCCTGGAGTCATGATACAGGAAAACTGGCTCTGCCCCCTCACCAGCTGCAGCACTCCGGAGAACGCCCAGCACCTTGTCTGGGCATCATAATAGAGCCACTGGTCCTGGATGGAGGTGTTGCAGGTGAGCCAGCCCAAGGATATGAGTGTGGAAGAGCTGGCCCTGCCTCTTGTGCTGGCATCAGCAAGGGAGAGAGCCCCTCTCTTTTGCCCTCACCACCTGCATCAAGTGAGAGATCTGCCCCCCCCCAGCGGGGGTCATGAGAGTAGGAGAGCTGTCTCTGCCCCTTACCTGCTTCAATACTTGGAGGGTGACCCTTACACCTCACTTGGGCAGTGCGGTAAATCTGGCCCTGGAGATGGGGATTGCAGATGAGCCAGCCCAGAGGAGCTGAGCGCAGGAGAGCTGACCCTGATTCTTGTCTGCTGTGAGGTGGTACAAAAAAGGAAAAAATACCTGCCTTCCCTCCCAGGTTCCTTGCCACTTGTGACTGGCAAGAGAGCTGGCCCTGGGATCATGAGAGTGGGAGAACAGGCCCCGTCCCTCACCTGCTGCAGCACTTAGGTGAGAGGGCCCTGTACTTGACCTGGGCAGCACAGAAGAGATGGCCATGATGGTATGGGCACAGATGAGCCAGCCCCAAAGGCCTGAGAGCAGGAGAGCTGGCTCTGCCCCTTGATGGCAGTGGCAATGGATAAGCCAGTCAGGGAAGGGTCGGAGAGCTCACCTTGATGGTGTGGATATAGGAGAGCTAGTGGGCTGACTAGCTCAGATACCTCTCAAGGCCCAGATCAAGGGCTTTGAATTGGCCCACACTAACATCTACCCCACCGATGAACTGCTGGAGTGTGTGAAAGGGCCACTCCTGGAGATCCAAACGTCAGGATCTCTGTGACACAGGGCAACAACATGATCTCCAGCACCGTGCCTGCCTGAGTGCTGCCATGTTCCCCGTCATGATGATAATGTACTAAACCTCTGAAACTGTAAGATGCTTTCTTTTATAAGGGTGGCCATGGTCATGGTGTCTCTTCACAGCAACAGTGACTAAGACAATATTGTGTATAGGGTTTATAGTTTCAAGCATCTACTTGAGTTCTGGCAACATATCTCCTGAGATTAAAAGGGACACTGCTGAATCTCCCATGTATAAAGATATTCAGGCCACTAAACTTCTGCTCCCTTGTTGCTTTCTTTTGTTGCAGAGAATCCCAACTACAAACTACAGAGGAGAGACATAATATTGTTTCTCCTCCTCCAAAGTATTGTGTGGAGCCAGTAAAAATCCCTTGCAGCTAATATTTTGTTCAACTTCACGGGAGCAGGCCAAGAAGCAGGCGTCAAAGAAATAACCATCCCATTCCAGAGATGCAGAGCTCAAGATGCAAGAAGATGCAGCAACCTGCCATGGCACAAGACAAACTAAGGCAGGTCCTCTCTGGGCCATAGTGAGAGTCAGCCATGCCTCACTGCCCCTAAGTCACAAGAAGAGGACATTAGCAGTAAACCTGCCATTTGGTAGAATCATCAAGTGAAGTTACAGAGTTGGGACAGGGAAGGATTTCTAGAGAATACAGTAGGAACAGCTTCCCTAAGGGGGCTCACAGTCATATCTCTGTGTAAGTACATTATCTAATTTCACCAGACCAACAAAGTCAACGGTATCTTTGTCCCTCTTGGTATTCCCATTGTGTTAAAGCAATGAATTAAAGTTTTAGAATTAAAACTCTTTAAAAAAAAGAAAAACTATTGGTTTCAGCCATACTTTCCCAAGTGAATCTGAGAAATTATGGCCTTGCAAACCTTGTCAGTTAACATTCCCACTTTAAGTTGTTCCCAGGTAGACTTTTAAGAATGTGTGCTTGGCAAGTATTCATTACGTACCTACTGTTGGTCTCCACATTTGCTGAGCACCCACAGTGACCCAAGCACTGTGCTAAACGCTAAGGACGGTACGGAGGTGACGCAGCAGACTCCCACCCTCGGGGAGTCTTACAATCTGGCAGGACACACTGGTCATTAAACAGGAGCGCACACGTCAGGATTTACAATCATTGTTCTTCCCAACTCTGCTGGTGGGAGTTTAAAATAGTACAACCTTTTGGAGGGCAAATTGCAGTCGCTATCAAAATTGTTAATGCATATAACATCAGATCCAAGAGACATAAAGTTAAAATAAGAGCCAAACTAAACTGCACAGAAGATACTAAAACAAGGGCATGCAGATTTAAATGTTATAGACATGAAAATAGTCTCTGCAACACTTAGTAATATTAAAAGGGGGAAGAGAAAGAGGAGGGGGATTAAAAGGGGGAAGAGAAGGAGGAGGGGGAAAAGAAAAGGAAAAGGGAGAGAGGAGAGAGGGAAGGGAAAAGTGGGCATGGGGGATAAATTTGATCAAAATGCATCACTAGGAAAGAGGGAGGGAAGGAGGGAAGGAGGGAGGAAAAGGAAGATTCTTCAGTGTGCCCCTGAGAGACCACTCAACACCAGTAGGTGGTCATACAACCAGGCATACACTGGCAGCACTAAGTAGACTCAGGGGGGTCTCTTAAGGAGCACCTAGGGCTGGAGACATGGCTCAATGGTTAAGTCCACTTGCCGGTGTTACAGAGGACCTGAGTTCAATACCCAGCATCCAGATCAGGCAGCTCCCAGCTGCTTGTGACTCGAGTTCCAGGGAATCTGATGCCCTCCTCTGACCTCTGTGGGCACCTACATATACATGTACATGCACACTAGCAGGCACATGCATACAGATAGGTAAAAATAATAAATAAATAAAATCTTAAAAAGAAAAAGCACATGTAAAGTTTGGAACAAAAAGTAGCAGGAAGACTAAATAGGATAGAAGTAAATTTGATCAAAATATATTCTATGAATTTTTACGACAAATGGGAGCATTTTTAAATGTTGAAGAGTTTGAATAGTCAACCATTCATGAAATGGCATGACCTAAGGGGTGCCAGAAGGAACATCTATAAGGCAAAGAAATCATTCGTGAAAGTGGAATGTGCTTAGCTAGGTTTTAGCTAATGGTTGGTAACTGGTTAAGCTTGGGTTTGGGGGATAGTTACTCTCCTGGAATTCCCTAGGTTCTGGAATCCTCTCTGCCTGATGGCCTGCACATATCATGTTATTCATAAGAAAGGAAGGGAAAGGGGAAATTTTTTAAGTGTATAGCCATCCAGAGGAGTGTGGCTATAAAAAAAAATTATGAAATAGTCAGTCATAATGACTCTGATCTATAATCACAGCACTCAGGAAACTGAAGTAGGAGGGTGGCCATGAATTTTACCAGCTCATCCTACATAGTGAAACTCCTATCTTTAAAAAAAAAAAGGAAAAAAGGAAAAGAAAAGAAGAGGAGAGGAGAGGAGAGGAGAGGAGAGGAGAGGAGAGGAGAGGAGAGGAGAGGAGAGAAGAGAAGAGAAGAGAAGAGAAGAGAAGAGAAGAGAAGAGAAGAGAAGAGAAGAGAAGAGAAGAGAAGAGAAGAGAAGAGAAGAGAAGAGAAACTGGTCCTAGAGTGATAGAGCAGCAGTTAAAGGCACTCACTGCTCTTGCAAAGGGCCTGGCTTTAGATCCCAATACCAGCATGACAGCTCACAACTACCCATAATTCCACTTCTATGGGATCCAATACCCTCTCCTTGCCTCACCAGGCATTGCACACTCATATTACACATATAGCATGCAGGCCAAACACTCATACACATAAAACAGAGATCTTTTTAAAACAATAAATAAATAAAATTCATGATGTTATAGAATTCTATACAGTCACTTAATGTGTTAATAGACCTGTCCTCACTTAAGAAAATGCTTAAGAAAATGTTATAAGACATGCCAAGAGGAAACAAGTTAAGTAGGAAAGAAGTGTACTGGTCATTTGTGCCTATTATGAGAAAACACAGGTATACTTACATAGGCATAAATATATCTCTATTTAAAGGCAAATTTAAAAATGAGAAAGAAACAGAGTAAAATCATAACCAGTGAGTATCTCTGAGAAAGAAAATGGAAGTATTTGTAACTGATACATTTCTCAACTATTCACAGTTAACATTATTTTGTGTTGCGTCAACAAGACAGTCAGTGTACAAAATAAGAACGTTAAAGGCTATGACAAAGGAAAAGTAGAGCACTAAGAAGAAATCAGACACACCCTTCATTTCTTGTCTCTCAACCTGCTTTTCTTGCAATCTATACTCAAAGCCCAGCAAAGTTCAAAGCATCCTGCAATGTATAATCCCATCTAGTGGCAAGAAGTGGTCACTGAAAACATCCAACCATAAAGGAAATACATCTTATAGCTAAGGCTGTAAAACACCATAGTTAATGACAAATGGGGAACCTCGGAACCCCCATAGTCTCGCAGGGATGCTGTGAGGATGAATCAGAGAGCTATGTACAGATGTTACCATTCCAAGTTTATGCTCCCAGCTGTGCAACAACAACATTTCATCTCTTATAACTTCACTGAACTTTCATTTCGAACCCTGCCTGACTCTACCAAGATGCTATAAAGTTGTTCTCAATCTAGACCCTGTGCCACGGTCCCTAAACTCACTTTCACATGGAACACAGGATTATATTAAAGCTCAGGAAAGGAGGGGTCTCTGAGAATGGCTATGCTAGGAGAGAAAATTTAGATCTACTGTAAGCTGTCCCAACACCTTGTCAAAAGAAAGTTACCCAAATGCTTGTCAACAAGGTAAGATGGGCTTCATCCAAGAGGATGACTGCAAAGGGGTTTTGCAGCAAGGGAGAGATACAGCTTCACCTCAAGACAAGCAAGGGTTTCTGGGAATTTATAGCCATGAGGCTGAGTGAGGGGCAGTAAACGAAAAGTCCCTTAAAGGAAACAGCAAGGCTATGAGGATTTTACTAAATTAGCAAGACCTTTTTCCAAAACCAGACTGAACAAGCCAAGGACTAAGCTCTAAGCTAGGACTAATTCTCAACCTTCCTAATGATGCAACCTTTACCACAGTTCTGTGGGGCAGTGAACTGTGCACAGACGTCCTGTTTCCTGGTCAAGCACAGGCTTGGAACACAGGAGACCTGGTGGGAGGTGACTTCTGCCCTCGTGGGATGGTAGGAGTTCGGCCACGCTTCCTGGGTCCCTGGCTCCTGTCTTAGCTACAGCCTCCCACAGCCCCCTTCAGAGAGGTATGTGGCCATCAGTCAAGTAGGCAATGCCCCAAACTCCTGGTATTCTGTCTGGACTCCACCCCCACAGTTACCTAGCAACAGCCAGGTATGCTCCTCCCCACAGTTACCTAGCAACAGCCAGGCTGGCACAGCCCACTATAAAAGGAGCTGCTTGCCCCCCTCCTCACTCTCTTGCTCTCTTGCTTCTTCCTTGACCTCTTGCTCCCCCTATACCCATCCCCTTCCCCCCCTCTCTCCATTTGGCCATGGCTGGCCTCTGCTTCCCTGCTCTCTTCCTCTCTCTGCCTTTCTTCAATAAGTGCCTTAAAACCATGGACTGCCTCTTCTCATTGAGACCCAACGTGCTGAAGCAATGGAGCAGGTCTTCCCCTAAGGAGCTGTGTGAACAAACCTCCCATGGGGAAGCCTCCCTGTGCTCAAGCCATTGCCACCTGACCCAAGCCGGCGCATGGAGCAAGACGCCTGAGCTAGCCAGACTATCTCCTCCCCGCAGTAACTTGCCAGAGCTCTCTCCTTCCTACCCTTTTCCCTTCGGTCCCCAGGGCCAGAGTCTGCCCGAAGGTCCCCACCCGTTCTCAGCTCTTCCACGACACACAGCAGCATCTGGGATGTCCGAGAACAAAAACCTGACATCTGTGGTCTCCGTGTGGCCCAGGGACCCCAGAACCAGCTCTTTTGCAGTGTACAGTGGTCTGTGGTACACAAGAGCAGGAGCCCGACCCCAACAGGTCCACAGGGACCCCAGACTGCGCCTTTTCCTACCCCTGGAGCAGGATCCCGTGGCTTCTCACAGTCCAACACCCTGCTGGTGGTGGCCTGGGGTCCACCTTGCCCAGCGATCCTAGCCCCAAGAGGACGCGGGACCCCAGGTTTTTTTTTTTGTTGTTTTTTTGGTTTTTTGTTTTTTTGGTTTTTTTTTTTTTTTTTTGGTTTTTCGAGACAGGGTTTCTCTGTATAACCCTGGCTGTCCTGGAACTCACTTTGTAGACCAGGCTGGCCTTGAACTCAGAAATCCGCCTGCCTCTGCCTCCCAAGTGCTGGGATTAAAGGCGTGCGCCACCACCGCCCGGCTTGGGACCCCAGTTTTACCCCACACAGTTCCTTATGGTGTGGTAACCCCCAGCCATAAAATCATTTGTGTTGCTACTTTACAACTGCAATTTTGCTACTGCTATGAATGTAAATATTTTTAGAGAGAGTGGTTTGACAAAGGAACCGCACCCACAGGTTGAGAACCACCTGATCTAGAGGAACCTGACGGCAGTTAACTCACAAGTCTGTCAGTCTGTGAGACTGACTCCTTCTGAGCCCAACCCACCTCTATATGAGGAAGTCCATGTGTTAGCTAGGTAGGAAATTATCTCTAGAAGAGATGATGAACCAGCCGCCTAGAGTAGCACAAGAGAAGGAATACTGGGCTAGGGATGTGGATCAGTTGGCAGTGTGCTTGCCTACGATGCACAAAATCTTAGCTTTGATCCACAGCACCAGATAAGACTGGGTGTGATATCACATCCCAATACTTAGGAGGTGCAGGCAGGAGGACCAAAGGTTTGAGGTCATTCTTGGCTACCTAGTAAGCTTGAAGACAGGTCTATTAAGACCCTGTCACAATAAAACACAATAAAATAAACAAAAATAATTGATAAACAAGAAGAGGTAGTGGTAGTCATTTGAGCTAGGCTGGCTTGGGGTCTTGTTAGGGAAAAAAGGTGTATAGGTAGTTGGTGGTGGTTGACCCCAGTGAGGTCAGATTTGCTGGAAGGACATCCTGGCCAGATGACAGAGTGTCAGTATCCCTTTGTCTAGTGAAATTCTCAACTTTAGCAATACTTACATCTCTCTAGATATTCTTGTATCTTACGCATCTAGATGAATTCTAGGTAGAATGGACTACCAGAATAGGAAGAAAAGGAGAAATACAAGCCCTAGCTCCTGCAGGGTCAAGGTCATTGCTGCTTGGCTCAGACCACTTTTTTTTTT